>RCAB01000076.1:0-191477 GCA_003640385.1 Setaria digitata | reverse complement strand
CATGACTTGTTTTATCTTTTTCTACCGTATGCCTCATTCTCCTTCATTGTCTATATTACTCATACAGATGCTGCAATTATGATTGGTTGAGAAAAAACAAAAGAGATAATTCAATGCAGGCGAAAAACTAATTGTTTAAGAACCTGACTTAATTGTTGAACAATTTTTCAATCAAGAGTACCACGTCATTATTAAAAAATTTCTGCATTTCTTTTCATTTTAATTAAATTAATTGCTAAGAAAATGCTAAGACAATTAAGAGTTTCAAAAACTTGCTGTATTATGTATTAATAGGAAGAAAAAAGCAGAAAACTATGGTAGTAGATTTTTTGAGAAAAAAATCGACGATATCTGTTCAAATGCAAAAAATGACATCTTTTATTCTCTTTTAACTCCCCTAGTATTGTTTGTCCTATTTCTGAACTCATTCTCAATATATGAAATTATAGTTGGGTAGTGAAGAAATGACACCATAAAATTTATGGCACACCTTTCTTATACTTATCACCACTCATACCAATGTACAATATGTGGTGCAAACTCAGCTTGTAAGTCATTTTCTTAATGACATAGTTTTAACTAAGTTTAAAATTGAACAAAAAAATTAAAAATAAAATCGAAATTCACTGCTTTTTCATAAAATGCTATTAGAAGGGTTCAAATAGTTGAAATAACAATTCTTAAATATCTACAATGCCTGTAAGTATAAAATATTGATTTCGCAAAGGTCAAAGAAAGTTTTATCAATCAGAAATGATTCCGATATTAATTGGTTTTAATATTGAAGTTAAAATTTAACAGAAACACATCCTTTGTTATCTTATATATTGCTATATAACAGGTAACATCGAAAATTTTTTGAAACTATTTCCAAGTAAACGCACTTTTAATTAATAATTCATACAAGTGTTTATTGTATTCCATGGAAAAGGATTAATTAAACCATTCACTGTTGCTGCACATTCATACATTCTGCAAATTGTCTCAATGCAAAATTTTTAACTCAGTTTTAAGAGATCAGAGAGATCCTACCGTAATTTGCTTTCAATAAATATTGCGATTATTTTGGAAATGAATTCCACTCAACAGTTTATGTGATTCCTACTACGATAATGTTGATGCATCAGAAGACGGTATTATCTGTCTTTTCCTTATCGATATAAAATGAAATTTTGTAAAATAATCCTTGTTTGATTGAGTTGATAAAGTGAAGTACCTCAAGAGGTAACGGTATCACCGATTAGTGTTGCTGTTGTTGATAGTTAAAGTAAATGACACATATGCAATATGTCTTCCACTTATTGTAATTTAAATATATAGAAATGAGAAATTTTTAATTTCATTTGGTTTAAGCAATTAAAATTTATCAGATGTTATGAAATGACAGTAATTGAATATTATAATTACTGAGAACCATCGATATCCCTGCCGGCAAACTAGATCAGTCTCAGGCTAAAGATCACCGATGCATTTCATTTGATATGCATAAACAAATTATTAGCATTTGCTAATTGAAAGAGTTGACACCCCAGTGACACGCTGTAACACTTTATGATTTGTGATGTTTCATTCAACATATCATAAACTTCAATATGTTATTAATTTTAGCCCAAGAAAAATAACAACTTTTTTTAATCTATTACATAAAATATTTCATTTTTGGATTCGAACATATTTTCAGTGACACCTGTAATTAATCACTTGGTCACTTGAGAATTCTAAACTGCAATTTGCTTATTTCATTCTCCATTCCATAATGCAGGCAGCCATTTGAAAGTCTACTGATATGTGGCCAAGTTAAACAGAATGATTTGTAATTCTCCAGATAAATCCTTGTAATTATCTTTACTAAGTTTGTACAGTCGACTAAGCCTATCGAATAAAACAACTAAGGAAAGGATCGCGTGGGATTGCCTAAGTTTATTCATTTTAAGGAAGTGCGAAGCAATGAGATGATTTACAATAGAGAAATTATTTCTTCTTTGGAAAAGATTTGTCAAGTAACAAGTGTATTGAACAAAAAGATTGACTTTTTTTTAAAATTTTTCTAATAATTTTGACAAACTGAAAATATCCATTGGTTGGTATGATGAAGTTCATGACCGGTTGTTCCCAGGTACTCTTAAACTAGCTAACTGTTAGAATACATGAAAAGAAAAGAGGTTGTGTTGAATGTTCGAAATATTTCCGTGAACTTGTCCATGGTAACTTGTCAGGAAGCAGTACCATTCTGGATTCGCTTCTTTATTCTCATGCTTCGTGTATGGCTTCTTCTATACGACTGTCTGAATTACTTACCGTTTGAGTTGTTCATTTCACCTATCGCTAAGGTGAAAAAAAGTAAGAGGATAAAGGTGTGTTTTTTTCTTGCTTCACTTAAACTTTTCCATTTTCAATCATTTTGAGGAGTGAGAAAGATTGCACTCTTTCTGTACACTATAAAAAAAACTTAGTTGATTTTTCTATAAAAAACTTTATTTCGAAGCAATTTTTACTGCTTGGTGATGAAAATTTAACTCTAACTGAATGCAGTATTAATTAATTCGGAAAATAAAATAACCTCACACAATAGATAAATTTGAGCATAGCACTAGATATGATTATTATACTGAATTAGTGAAACTTTAGGCAAAGCCAATAAAGGGTACTGACAGTCCGTGGCATAATGTAGACGGTCCAGTACGAGAGGATTTCCCGGGGGAAGATACAATTGATAAATTATTCACACATGCTGCAAAGTTATACGGTGAAAAAGCAGCATTGGGTACACGAGAGCTACTGGAAGTGCTCGAGGAAAAGCAACCTGATGGTCGTGTGTTTGAGAAAGTCTGTTCGAGAAAATTGCTGCGAACTTAGTTTGTAAATTTCGACGAAGGCAAAGGAAGAAAGTTTGAGTGCAAAATTTTCTAAATAATGTGATTTTCAGTGGATAATGGGCAAGTATAAATGGGAAAGCTATATTGAAATTCACAATAAAATTGGTCGAATTGCTTCAGGTTTAAAGACTGTCATACAGAATGATTGTCGAGTAGGTATTTTGCGCATCATAATGTAAAATTTTACTCCTTACTCATATCTTCAAAATGACTTTGTTTCAGGCTGTGATTTTTGCTGAAACTCGAGCTGATTGGCTTATCACTGCATTATCGCTCTTCAGAATCAATATACCAGTCACTACAATTTATGCGACTCTCGGAGAGAAGATATTAAATACTTCCTATCTTGCTTTATTGAGAAAAATAGTACAGCTTATTTTAAATTTGAATAAAATGACACTAATAAATGTAAGTTTGGAAAATGTTAGACGTAACTTTTGAATTTACTTGAATTTAGCTTCCTTTTTCAACTTTTTCTTCTTCAGGCAGTAATTCAAGCAATCAACGAAACCGAAGCTACCTTGCTAGTAACATCGGCAGAACTACTGACAAAGACTGTAGCAATGGGCAAAAGAACAAAGTTACGATGGCTGGTATATTTCCGCCCTGTACATCCTTCGAAGAAAATTAGCAACATGGAGATGGATGTGATCAAGAGTCAATTCGAGAATGTCTTAGCACTTGATGAATTAGAGATGTACGGGAGCATTTCTCCAGGTCCAAATACTGTATTTTACCAGCATTGAGCTATTAAAATGATGCTTTCCACCCAGGTGATCTGTGGAAAACGAGTGTTGCAGAGGTTTCACCTGCTAAGCGAGATGACATTGCAATGATAATGTACACGAGTGGTAGCACTGGAGATGCCAAAGGAGTGATTCTTACACATTACAATATTGTGTCATCGGTAGCCGGATTGGGAGCCGGAATAGGGATCATTTGCGACACCGATACATACATTGGGTATCTTCCGCTGGCGCATATTCTGGAGGTTGCCGCTGAATTGACATGTCTGGTTGATGTTCAGCTGTTATTTAAATTTGTTCTATTAAAAGAAAAAAAAATTTTTTATTTTTTTAATGAGACAAATTCATTTCTATTAGATAATTTCAAAATTGTTTTCGTGAAAATTAGTTGAGAGATTGTTCTCACTATAAATAAATTTTTATTTTAGGTTCGTGGTTGTCGTATTGGTTATTCAAGTCCATCCACACTTCAAGATCGTAGCGCTAAAATCAAATTAGGCACACACGGAGACTGTTGGGAACTAAAGCCAACACTTATGGCTTCAGTACCCGTTAGTCCTTTAATTGATCCCAAATTGTCGACCAATTTCTCAGGATTACATTTACTATTAGATTATTTAGCTTGATAGTATTTTAAAAAAATCAAAATGTTTAAAGTTTGATCGGGTTTAATATAAAATTGGAATGTTCAAGAAATTTCATGAAAGTAAATGAAGAGGAAAATTTGGCTCGGCTTAATTAATTTAATTAGTGTGGTTTTATTCCTTTTTGCTTAAGGCAATAATGGATAGAATATTCAAGGCGATAAATGATGAAGTTGCAGCAAGCCCACGTATCATACAGGAACTTTTCCGATTGGCTTATGAACGAAAGCGCTTACGTTATAAGCAAGGATACTGTAGTCCATTTTTGGATAGGTTTTGCTTGCTTTTCATCTGTTCACAGATAATCTGTTAAATTTTAGAAGGTAGCTTTTGCAATTGAATTTCAAATCAAATTTTTTTTCTTGGTTTAATAATTTTGCTTGTAAATTTTCCATTAATAGACGTTCACTTCCAAGAATACAAAGGAAAAATTGAAAATTATCGAAAATTAAGTTCAGTTGTGTTGGAAGACACTTTTTCTAGTACAGCTTTTGCAGAATTGTATTCAAAAGAACTCGATCTCTTCTGGGTGGCAAATTACGAGGTATACTATGCGGTGGAGCAGCACTGAATCCGGAAACTCAATGCTTCATGAATATTTGTATGTGTTGTCCGGTAGTACAAGGCTATGGATTAACTGAAACAAGCGCAGCGGTTTCTGTTGCAGATGGTGAGAAATTATTTTTCGATTCATTTTCTTACAGATATCGGTCATTTCCATTACAAATGGGTTGAAGTATCAGTTAATTTTTGATGCTATTTTTGTTAAGAGGAAAAAAATTGGAATTTAAAATGATCGAAATTTCAGTGAATGATTTAAGTACAGGAACTGTCGGACCACCACTTCGATGCACACAAATCCTTCTTCGTGAGTGGCATGAAGGTAGTTTTCGAATTTCTCCTATACAATACTTTTTCTGGTTGACGTATTCCTTGTATCGCATTTGTGGTTTTCCACATGTTATTAAAGTTGAGTCGAAATGGTTTCTTTCTACTGTTCTCATTTGTACTGCTGCAGTCATATTTCTGATACATCTTTTGCAGGTGGATACATTCCACATGGCGATCCGCCTCGAGGTGAGATACTTGTTTCTGGCCCAAATTTATCACCTGGCTACTGGAAGAAGTCGGAGAAAACAGCTGAAGATTTTGTAGTCATCAATGGGATACGATATTTTGCTACTGGAGATATCGGTGAATTTCGTAGAGATGGTTCACTGCTTATCACTGGTTTGTATTTTCCAGATTAATATTTGTGAAAATTGCTTTTAATTTTACGAAAAATTTACTCTAATAAAGCACTGCAGATCGAAAAAAAGACTTAATTAAAATGCAAAATGGCGAATATGTGTCATTGAGCAAAATCGAAACGGCACTGTTAAATTGTCCACAGATTGATAATGTTTGCTGTTATGGCGATTCATTATCAGCACATCTGATAGCACTTATAGTGCCTAATAAGAAACAACTTCAAGTAATTGCCAATAAAGTGAGATTTTGTTTTCCGCAGAAGTAATGTATAATGACTGTATAAGATTTTTGAATGAATTCCCTGCTGAAATTTAAATACAAAACTACTCGATCTAGCCGTTAAGTCAGGTAGTAATCAAGGCATGGTGTAAAATGAACATCACTGAAAACGATCAGCTCTATGTTTTCTGAGTTCAAAAATTCATTCATCATCTTTTCTCGGTTTTTAAGCTTTTAAATTGGTTCTTGTCAAATTCTTAGAAATAAAATAAAATTTGTTGCAGGAAAATTTAAGAATTTTTCTTTTTTAAGATTTTTTCCTTCCAAACTTTTTGAGCAGTTCATATTCATTTAAGTAGATAGATGAGTGATAATCATAATTATCAACGATGAATCATGCAAATTTTCAAACTTCTAATCCAGTTGCGTACAAATACACAGAAACATTATTACTTATACGAGCAAATGTTTCATCATCAAACGATTATCCCCGACTTAATTTAAAATTTACATCGAATTAATTAGCAAATAGTCATTTCTGTTGAAGCTTAATATGAGCACAATGTCTTGGACTGAATTATGTCGAAATCCTAAAATTATTGAAGAATGTCGGAAGATAATGGAAGAGCATGTTGTAAGAAGTAATTATCTTTTTATGTTATATCCATATCTGCATCCATGTGCGAATGGTTGTTGTTTTTAGTATTTATATCAGTGAATCTTCTTAAAATGGTTATGAGAATTAGTCTATATTCCTTTCTAGCTATTTAATTAAAGTAATAGGATAAGGACAGGCTATTTTTTAACTGTTATTTTGCCAAACCATTTTTCATATTGTTGTGAAAATTTTCATTAATTTGTTAAAAGATATCTAGTCACTAGTCAATTTTACGAAAAAAAGTAGAAGAGCAAATGCGACAAACTTAACACAGAAACATGGTTAATCCTTTAAAGTGTGAGGGCGGAGGAATAGCTTTTTCGAAATCTAGTTCCAGATTCTGAATCAGAATTCAAGTAGATAAATCAATGAAGTCAGGTCGAAAAACTAAAGTATTTAATAAATAAATGACAATGCAGCAGTTTTAGAAAAGCAAGTTCATGTTAGGAATCAAACCGTAACTAAGAAAGGTTGATGGATATTGATTCAAATTGTGTGATAATTCAAATTCAGATCATTTGTTGAAAAGTGAACTACCGAAAAAGATCTATTTATGTGATGAAGTATGGACCAGTGAATCGGGACTTTTGACGGAAGCAATGAAACTGAAGCGTCACCGAATTAAGTTGAAGTACGCGCATGTCATAGCACAACTCTTTCATGATAAGCATTGATATGGTGATGAATAATTTCTTACAAATACTGATATGTGAATGATATTAAAGCACAGTGACAGAACATGGCAGTTCTCTTTTACACTTCAAATTTACTACTCAATTAGTTAAAAGTTGGATTTATGTTTGTCGTTGACATTTTCCATTTGTTCAGCAAATAAATTAATTTAATTAACAGAAGTGCTGTAAGCAGTGCTATGCACAGAATGATTTATTTATAAATTCGTTTTACGAAACAAATTTTTTGAAAGGCAGTTCTATTTGGATATTATTTTTATTATCATCTATGAAACAAAGAAGTTGATCAACGATATGTCTCTCGTTGTGATTTGCTGAAGATTAATCCTATCTAATTAGAAACTTTTTTCAGAATACTGTCGAAATAACTTCTACTAGGCGATACATAATAATCGCTTGTCAAAAATTTTTCCCTTTTGTGCTAATGTATTAGTAGTGATATACTTTCTGGCCAGAAAATTTGTCATCAAATTCATTTAATTGAGACCGGAAATATTAAATGTTCTCTTCTTGTATTGTTTTAATTAAAGTCGTGCCACCTGTTTTGTCTAGTTTATCTTTAGTCAAGCTTTTCAGTGATCCCAACAATTCTAGCCTTTTGCAGCCTTTCTTCACCTGAATCTTGATAATGCATTTCGGGCGTCATCAAGAATTTGAAAAAAAAAAAAGCAAATGAGAGTTAATCGGAATGATTTCTGTTGATATTTTTTAATTTGATGCTGATAATTGAAAATTTTTTCTAAAGATCTTGCATATTTTGCAGTTAATTAATTAACAAAAAATTAAAAATTATTTGGGATTTGGAAAATTCGTCTTTATTGTAATTTCTATCATTTTTATTAAGAAAACTTTAGTTGACTTGTCTTACTTAAAATATTTTTCGTCTGTTAAGAATGTTTAATTGATGAGGAGGATTCATTAATTACAAAACATCAAGAAGGATTGTTGAGTCTCGATGTCACCGAGATAATTTTTATTTCTATTTTCATACTGCTTGATAAACAGTGCATTGGTTAGAATAAGCTTGATAATGATAAAGCACGCTAAATCTTTCTTATCATGCATTTAAAGCCGTGTTATTTTTATAAGGTTACTGCTTGAATGTCATTTATAATTATTAGAAATACTACCGGCTAACTTGATAACATCTTGTTATTTTAAGTTAATTTATCCAACGAATTATCCTTATGCCACGTTTATCCGTTGCAGAATATTCGTCATTCCCTTGATAAGTAACGAGAAATGCTTGAATTTCAAATTTTCTTTTTAATAGCTCCAATAATGATTAAGAAAAAGAAAAAGATTGCTTCTGTTTCTGGGAAGTTCATTTTTTGGAATGGCTGATTGTAAGGCTACAGAATCATTCAGTTTTCTCATACTGTGTCCCAGTTCATTGCTTCTTTTTCTTCATAAATTGCACAAAGTAATTATTCATGATTGATTTCACTACTTCATCCTATCCTTAAAAAAAACAAAAAACTTTTGTGATAATTCGCCATAGCATGAGCTACAGCTAACATCGTCTAGTCTGACATTAAATGACATAGCTTGCATTAATTTAAGCAATTAGTGATTAGGCAGCGATTGTCCATCAGTAGCAAAAATAATCAGTATCTTTTATAAAACAGACAGAGTACAGTTTTAAATTAACAAAAAAAAAAAAAAAACATTCAAATGATGACCGCGAAGAATTGGCTCAAATTCATAACTGTTCCTTCTCTCATCATCCTTTTTACTCACTGCTTGAGTAGAAATGGAAAACTTTCAATACTCTCCAGAAGAAAGCCCATGGCACATTACTTTTTAATCAATCGTAAAAATAATAGATATTACCACTTACTATTATTTATTGTAGTTACTCATTATTATTACATTACCTATTACCATTAATTATCACAATTATTATTATTATTTATTTGTTACTGCTTATTTATTATCATTGTCATAATTTATTATTATTACTGTATTTGTTATTATTTATAATATTAATAAAGAAAAACTATTATTATTCCCTAATTAATCGATTAGCATTATCATCAAATGCTCAACTGAAACGAGAATCACTGAGAGCTAAGCGAAGTTTTTCCTAGAAGCAAATCTATTCGAACAGAGCACACTGAATACTCAGATTAATTAACTAATTAACTGAGCATTCAAGTAAAGGAAACGATAGAAAAGTGAAACATATATGACTGCCACTGAGAATAAAAGTTAATTTACACAAGTCGTCAAGTAGTGAAACACAATTCATTGACCATTTAAAAGTTATGATTAGGTGAACAAACTGAAATCATTGCCATCTAAGGGTGACTGAAAGAATACTCAGATTAAAGTGAATGAGACATCCGGCTGCTTCAGGTCGATATATATTTGTTATTGAGCATACAGTTCAAGGAAACATACAAGATGTGGTGAAAGAGCATTAGAATTCATGGCTTGAAAAAGTAGCAGTGGATTTAGTTGTTTGTGTTTACATGTGGGAACCGGGAATAACCGTTCTGGATGATGTTCCGGAATGATTGCCCTGATTTCCAGAGATGGGTTGAAGAGTCATATAAAGCAACAACTATAGTAGAATGTGAGGAGCTTCAGAACAAGAAACAGAAAAACACTTTTTAAAAGACACATTTTCACATCGAATTTCATAGTGCTGAGCTAGTCGAGGCTTGAAGAGAGGTTTTGAGCAATGTCACACTTCCTGCACCGCTGTTCTTTATCGGTTCAGTCAAGAATCTCGAATGGATCACTGGAGGGAAGTATTCAAGGTAGAATAAATAATATCAGAGTAAAGGTGCTAGGATCAGTGTTTGACTGCAATGGCACTCTCCAACTTATATCCTTAATTAATCAATAGCGGGAACCATAAACATATCGCTGAAATGTAATGCAATGAAAGATCGAATTGCGCTGCTTCAAATATTTGAGAAATATTTCATTGAATTAGGGATTAGTTAGAACAAATTATTGCTTAAATTTAACGAATATCAACTGAAAAAATACCTGTTGTGTACTATACTGTGAAAATGGACTTTGCCTATTGCCATTAGGTAAACCGTTTGTGGAACTACCGGAACCATTAGCAGCAAGGTTCCAGTAAGAACCATACAACGACACGCGACCATTCTAAAAGTGAAATAAAAGTTGGAGGAAGTTCATTTCAGTCTCTTAAGTGAATTTGAGGAGAAATCAACTCTAGACTGAAATGACCTGGTTGTACGAGTTCATTTCAGAGCTAAGTCGTGCTGCTTTCTCGAGGTGGTCTTCATAGGAACCATCAAAATGCTTCGAATCTTTTCGCATCGCATATGTGGTCGTAATCGGATGAATCTGCTGATGATTCGGGAAGTAAATGTCCCTGAAGTGACGTTCCGCTCGCCTACAATATAAGCACCAGCGATCTCTATTAAATTCTAATTCTAATTCTATTCTGCTCATCGTCATCTTTCAGCAATCAAAATACTTACTTCTTTCGACAACAGCAAAACAGTGCTATAACAGCAAGTAGCAGTAACCATACGGCGATGATTGCTGTCGGAATAATAACAGCCAGATCTAAATGTCCCCTCTTAATAATGACAGTAGCACGCCGCAAAATGTTACCGCCGTTAAAATGAATCATATGTGTCGTATCTATGAAAATGAGAAAAGAGAAACTGACTGCTACTAGATGCTTCAATCTTTAAATCGTTTCGGAAGTCGTATGGACCATGAGGTGTCGTAAATGCTCCACCATGTGACGCTATCAATTTTGGCTTAGTCGGCATTGGCCTCTTCTAAATATTTGTTGATTTACATTTGAAACATTCAGGAAATGTTCCGGACAAGTGCAACTTCTATCCGGAAATGGTACCTTTGGTAGTGTAGTAAAGATGAAGAGCGGTTTACTGGTTGTGCCCAGCACTGTATAAGCTTCTTCACTATCCGCAGTTAAGCCTTGCATTGGTAAGTCGGTTGACATCGACTTCTGGAACACAGAAGTCATCAAAGTTTTAAGCGAATACGATTCTATCACCTCTTCTAAGTTTAAATATTCGCTGATTATTAAATTATTTTAAGCTACTGCGGGCACAAAAAAATGTTGTCATCGCAGAAACTCAGAGAAAACAGACCTCAGGAAGTTCACTTTCTTTAAAATGCTCCTCAGTTGGTGGTTCAGGCCTGTTATCATCGGAATCATCGTCAGGTCGTAGGATGTTGTTCAATTCTTCACCTTTATCAAATTCGACTTCAGGCTTAACTTTCTCTACAGTCCTGATGTCTTCACTAGAAGGAATTGATGATACCAGAGATGGTTCCCGAGTTTCTGAATTGCTGATAGTTTTGAACACATCTGGTACAGTCGAAAGAGTTTCTGGCAGCCTCCCTTGTGTTTCATTGCCCTAAACTGCAATTTTTAAAAACTCTTTAATTTGTAAATTTTAACCGCTGCTATCAGTTTCGAAATAGTCTAGGCTGTAAAATAATGAATTGATTGAATAAATGAGTATAAAGCGAAATAGAACTTTTGAAAGTCAAATGATCGAACCACAACATGATGAATTGGTAGCAGTTCTCCTTCTGTACTGTAGGAAGTTGTGAACAACTGTGGTATAACAGTTACGAATGGTGGAAATGTTACTTCAAAAGCATCCGGTGGCAAATCTTCGATGTCATGACGATCAAGAGAAATGAGTGGTCTGAAAGTTGTAGAGTCTACCGTAAGCATTTATAGCCAGTAATTAAATTTTCAACTTTCTAACTAACATGTGTGGTGTGATGGATTTCTGTGTCCATTCTTCTTTAGCATTAATTTCTTCTGCACTGTGTTTGTTGGGTCTCATTTCTGCTACTGACTGAATGTGAGGTGGTAGTGGTGGTTCGATAAGTACTGGCTGGATTATTTGTGGCCCAGGAATCTCGATAAGATCATCAGTTGATTCATCTGTCTCCGAAAGTGCAGTAAAATGTTCTTGTCCTGACATTTCCGTTTCTTCAACTGCAAAATTTTCTTTTTATGGCAGTGACAGGCAGTAATTGTGGATGCTGTGATGTAATATTGAAATAAATACAAATCTTTAAAACAGAACTTCATGTTCGAATTTTAATACTGATGATCTTTAGAACTGCTAATGCCAAGTGCAGATGGTAGGCAAAAATTACAATTCAGGCATGAGTGTCAATGTATTGCTTAAAAGATTAAAGAATTTAAAATCAGTTACACTTAGGCGACGTAGCAGATATCGAATCGTCATCAGGTTCTTCGTACCGTTCACAATACGGTGGTTGAAGATTTGGCTGAAGGCACATCTTTACATCGTTAGAATCAATACGATACAACCACTGACCTGGCTTTCCAATATTACTACTCTTACTCAAGTGCACTATTTCGTCAGTACCTGATCCAGGTAGCATTAAGGGATTCTTCGAACCGTATGTCAAGATGCTAGCCTGAAATTGTATCATATGGATTTTAAGGACTGGTGTATGACGTAATTTCTTTTTTTAATGAGAAGGAAAGGAATCCGTCATTAATTTAATTAGTGAGTAGCTAAGTATGCTACCTCAGCTCGATCTTTCCAAGGTAAATCCTGGTACAGCATTTGTGCATACGTCTCATTCTGGTGCTGCCTGTTTGTTCCACCGATAATTAATGTTTGAAACGTACTTCCAGAACCCTATAATTTCAACCTTTGATTTTTTTTTAATTTTAAATCAGAAGATTATTTCCAATTATTACAATTGGGAATAAAATATTCAATGATTTAGAAAAGGAACCGTTCTGTGTGGGTCAGTAACATTAACATAAGTGACGAGGACAGCAGTCGTAGCCTGGAACTTTTTATCATTTATGCTGCCAGCAACTGTCTTTGTGGCTCGTGAAAGCACTTTTGGATCTGTAAGTGAAATTTCACTGAAATACTGTGGCGGAAGGAGATGTCTATCTGTTCATTGCTTTCAAAATTTAAAGTGGAAATGATAGAAATGAAATCCACAAAATATGACTGAAGTTCTAGAAATGATTGAAAAAGACAAAGTAACAGAAGAGAAACTTCCATAATAATTAAGCCTACCATCTGTTTCCTCCACAAATATTTGGCCACCTTTGCGGATGTCGATATTTGCGAAGAATGGTGCTATGCCGTGTATTCCTGAGGAAGCCAGATGATCACCAACGTTGATTTTCGAGCTGTCTTCTAGAGATATTATCCCTAATGTCGAAATCTGCAAAAGGAATCATTTCTCATAATGTATTGTCCATGGTAAACTGATCTTATCAGCACTTTTGCATGAATACTTACTATTTCATTAGAAATTCCTTAATTAGTTCTCGTATAGAGAGTTAGTGACGTTCTAAATTGTCACTCCAAGTTTAGAGAGTATTAACTCATTTGGTTTATATATTCATTTGTTAGCTTAATTTTTACAAAAAAATAAAAGGAGAAGGAAACATGAACTAAAGCCTGAAATCCATCTCTATTCTTTTAGGTCCTCAGCTAAACAAGTTTTACCAAGAACTTACTAATGAATTGACGATAAGTCTTAATCCTAATACTGTGTATTACACCTGACACAGCAACGAGCTAAAGTACTGTATACAACTTTGATACCGTATCATCTGTAACGAACCATTAATTTATCCAGTTTCTTGCCAAATATTTGAAGTGGTTGCTTAAGTTGCAAGATCATTCTAGCATTCTTATCCTTCGGCAGCTCCTGATGTCCTCTGTACGAGTAAAGCAACGAGGTAACGCACTCGTTCACTCCATCTCCTATGAATCCGTCCGCGCATGAACAGAAGTAATGGCCAGGTGTGTTGCCACAAACTGCATTCCTATGACACACACCTGGTTGCGTGCACTCATCGATATCTGCAACCCAGAGAAGGGACTACTTACAGGAAATTAATTACTTTAATATTTGTACATTTTTTTCAATCTATCTTACTCTCAAAGATAGCACAAATCCCGTTTCATAAGCTGTAATCTTTTTTGCATATTTCTAATATTTGCCGTGCAAGAAACATAGATTTGTTGCCTAGTTAATTAGCTAAAATGAGCATCAACAATTATCTTGAGAATTTTCTAGTTTAATGACCTAATTTCTAGTTTACCAGTTTTAAAATTTTAAAAATGCTACAATTTTTCTATCATCTATTCATTTATCATCGTAGAATCTTACAACAACTGCATGGATTCGCAACACACTTGGTGAGTTTTCGACCTGAATTGGACAGATGTCTGAAGCTGATTGGTAACCAGATGGATTTCATTTGAAATTAATAAAAACTTTCTGCCATTCTTTGTGAATTTTATAGTAACGAACCATCACATATGGTGTATCCATCACCTTCGAAACCTTTCAAACATTGACATCGTTGGATTGGCTCGCCACAACGATCGTAATCAGTGAATGATATGGCGTTGTGAGCACAGTGTTCCTGCGTTACCGCTTGGCATTCTCGTTTTTCTTCAAAATATTCAGATTTTAAAGAGTTTGAAAGAGATAAAGAAGGATCAGATTAGTTCTGATAATCGGATCTCATTCAAGTTATGGAACAGATTTTCAATAGAAAAATTTGATAATATGATATTTGAAGATTGAAGCTATAGAACTGATTATTCTGGAAGATGATATGAACTAAAAGAGGAAAAAGGGAAAGATAGAGGGGGAACAACAAATGATATTATTTGCAGCTGAGTGGATGTTTTGAATTGGAACAAACAAAATTTAATCCTAATTAAAAGTTGGTACTTACTAGAATGATTAACTTTACTACGGTAACTTTGATTATTATTATCATAACGTAGTATCATCTTCATCAAGTATTTATCGATAGCTTACTTCGATTCTACTGAAATTTACGATTGGAATCGGTTAATCGTTCCGGAGGAGAGAAGTGGGCGGGCACATTAAATGACAGAAGCGGTGATAGCAAAGTTAAAAGTGATACTTAGAAGACTTACTCTGCTGACAAGCCGGCGGTCCTGTCCAACAATCAGCGCATTTATTACCAGCACAATCGCCTGTGGTTGCACTACAAGTACCGCTGGCACAATGACAACACTGTGAACAATCTGCGCCCCATTCACCTGCTGAGCATTCTGCAAATTCTAATTAATTCCGACTTTAGTCAGTAATTGGTTGTCGAGACAGAAGAGCTGCAAAGAAATGACCTTCATCGCAAGTGTCTCCTTTTATACCAGCTTTGCATCGTTCCACTCTTTCGGCTCCAAGTTTGAACATCCATTCACCGGGAATTCCGGTATTACCGTATTCTTCAAGATACATAATATTACCAGTGCCAGAAGTTGGTAGAGCGAAAAATTCCTTCGTATTTCCCTTATTGAAACCAGCCTGCAATAAAAAAAAAAAATGCTGATCATCTCTGAATTCATCAGTACCTCTTGAAGTTGATATGAAACGAATCTTATCTAGGTCATCATTTTACGAACCATTCCAATAGGATTCTAAAGCTCAATAATTTCGAAATATTGAGATTTGTTTCGTATTAAAATTTCGCTTTTTCTGTTCAGTAATTGATGTTTAAAATTGCAAGAAAAAAAAAGCAAAATAAAAAAAAAGCATGCAAACTTCAGCCCCTTGTGTCCAACCGATATTTTTATAAATAAAATTGGCAAATGTGCCATTATCAGTGATAAACAACGCCATTTGGAATGTATTTGTATTCTGCAATAAGTACACTAAGTCATTTCTGATAAGTTGATAATTTTCGAATCATTTCAAATTTTAACAATGCTGTATTTATATTATTGGTTTTAAAGAATTTTCATTTATTAAATGAACAAACATCTTCGGGTAAAGGCGCCGCTCCAAACGGTTGCATTTTATCCCACGTAACAAGTAAACACGTCTTCACTTTTACCACTTCATCATACTGATAGCGTATTTCACTTTGTCCACGTTCCAGAACACGTCCCGCTAAAAGTTTGTACATTTAATAACAGTAGCAGATTTAACTGTTAAAATTATGCTTAAAGTAGATGCCAAAGTAACAATTCTAAAACTGAATTTAAGGAGAATACATGTCTAGCTCTATTGAATCAAATTTTTTCAGACCATCTAAAATTGTAAACTTTGGAGCATTTCAAACATGATAGATGCATCTAGTAAATTGTTACCTGCTATTTCTCGAAAAAAGACATGTCCACCGTTCCTCAGATCGTTTCGATTCCAAAATATTGCAATTAATTTTAAATCACTTGGTAAAACACTTTGCCGATAGGTGTGTGCATTCTGCTCAATACCAATAGCACCATTGCTCAATATCTGTGATATATTTACTTCACATTTTTATAGAATGTAATCAGTGATCACCTGTTCATCTGTTGCTTATATGATCTGTTTCCAGGACTGTAACATCATCTCTAATACATCAATCCATTTTACAGAGTTTAGGCCTAGTATAATTGGCTTACATATACAGTTGTTGTGTCGACACCATAAAATCGCAATGGGTAGATTAGACTGATTTTCTTAGCAACATCTAAGTTACGTGGTAATTCTTGGTCTCCAGCATCTGGCCCATACTCAAAGAGTCGACTTGAAAACAGTGGAGCAGTGATCTGAAGTAATTTTGTTAACAATCAGATAACTTCACTTGTGCTTCAAGTGACGTCTAAATTCATTATGCAATACAATGAATTGAAAAGTGATATGTAAATTGAAATACTGCAATGTGGAAGCTGTGCCACTCTATAAAGGCTTCTTAAGGAAGGCTCACAGTAGGAAACTCCTTCAATATGGCAAGCCATAAGAGACTAATCCTATCCATCCAGTACTGTTAACAAATTTTTTTTTAAATCATTTGATACTGTAGCAGAAAAGGATTGTGCCGAATGTTACAGTTGTCAAGTGTCATGTGCGAATGATGGAAGTGGTTGGCGCAACAGCCCAATGATTACAATATGGAATGATTTTAAATTTTTTACCCATACAGTATGATTTTCCAACTGCTCTTTGGAATAGTTATTTTATCCTAGCAATTCTGATCTTTTTTCTTCTATTCTGGAAAAGTTAGTTTGATAAGTTTCATTTATAAACTTTTCAAGCAGTGATGAAAATTTTGAGCGTTGGGAATCCATGCATAAGAGAAGTGTTTTGTAACTTCTAATTTGTTACAAACTTTTCGAGATAACCATGTGAAGTTCAGAGAAATTTCCAATTAACTAATAGATTCAAGTGGTTGTGTGATTTCTGAAGATTAAGATGATTGTAATGGTTGAGGAACGGAAGGAATAATTAACGTCTGCTAAAAGTTACGGCAATGTATTTGTTGGAATACGTAAGCTAAGTTCAGCTGTCCTGAAACGTAATTTCGAATCCAGATTATACGTCAACTAATTGCATTTATAGCAACTCAGGTAGTTCCAAATGTCACCTTATATATATTGCTTCTTTAGCCGGGTCAAGAAATAAAGTACAGGATACGAACTGGCTAAATGTAAAATGCTTCATGTATTTCTGATGTGATAAAAGCATAATTAATTCATCGAATGAAAGAATCCACACTGGATCCAAGTTGACATTCAGCTGTTGTCGTCTCTTTTCTTTTCCTTGAGTTTGTCATAGAACTATTGTAAGAGAGTTGGAAATAGAGTGAATTCATCTGAGTTCCTCTTAGACTACTCACTTGATTGAATATTTTACATCAGAAACTGAGCTGGTAGAATCGTCTTTAACCAAGATCAGAATCCGAGTGAATCACTTGTCATAATGAGTTGTCTCAGAGATGTAACGGGAATTGTAAGACAAATTAGATGGAGGAACTGGTTATTGTGATACAATGGAAAAGTAGCAATAACGGATTGACAAAACAGAGAGTTGTTAAAAAGAATTAAAAATGTATCCAATTTTGAAATTCAATTCATCTAATTTAAAAATCTAATTTCGAAATTTAATTCATTTGTGACACTTTTTTCAGGAAGACATCCTACTGATATCCTTCCGTTTTGATTTTTTCCAGGAATCAGTGCATATGTGAGGAGACAAAACTGATCTGTTCGAAAAAGTGCTACCAACTAGTTAAGCAATTTTTGAATTTTCGGCAAATGGCTCTGCAGAAGGATGCCTCATTACTGATATTGTCCTGATAAGGGAGGGAATTAGTCAGGGAAATCAAAAAGCAATGAGTGAACACTGAACGTCGAAAATCTCCCTGCTCTTCTGATATGATTGATCTTAATGAAATAATCAATTTGGATCAAAAGTCTTATTTGCCAGTAGTTTGTATTAGGTTCTGTGAAGTACTCAAGTTTTGGATCCCCAAGTATACCCTAAAATCATCGAAGGAAATAGAATTAGAAGCAAAATTTTTGCACTATTTATTGCAAAATGAATGATAATCCCAGTGATAGCTTTAATAACGGTTGTAATTAGGTTAAACTGTTCACTGTTAGATGACCTTTAACAACACAAATTGGAAGTTAATTGGTAGTTCAGCTTTTGAAGTCTTAGGTCAATTAACAGCAAAAGCTTTTCCTCGCCCTTTTCTTCTTTTAATTAAAAGAATCTACTAAAAAGCTTTATATTAGATGTCGGACAGATGTCAGTCATTGAAGTACTCAATTTCGCAATCAACAAATGTAATGATAGTTTAATCATTTTGCTTGACTGATAAAAGTTTTCTTTTTATGAAGTGGAAGAGAAGGCAAATTGTTCAAATTTATAAAATCCAAAAGAAATCCAAAAATTTTGGTAGTGACAAAATGAAACAAACGCTAAAAAGTTAGATGCATTTCATCAGTCACTATCTCTGAGGAACCTTATTCGACAACTTTTTTTTAACAGAACTGAAATACTATATAAGTGACAAGATGTGATCGGATCTTTTCTCTGGTGAGCTAGCCGACCCCTTCTGACCTTCCGGTTCCTTTCACAAGAACAATAGTTACTGTTGTCATCTAGTCGAGAATCATCCGATCATTCAAGAGTGCTTTCTGAAACCAGTAAAGAGCACCTATAGAGACTGAAGTACTCAAAAACAAACAGTCCCATTCATTATATTATTCGTGTCAATGTCAACAACGCTTCATTGACAACAGGGCACTTCTCAGCATATTACTGTCACATTCTCATCCCGAAGTTTTTGAGTGAACTGCGAAAACGACCTCTCTCTTCCTCAGTGAGTAGTTTACGGCAGTGATACTTCCGGTATAAATCAGTCTAACTAGAAATTCTCTCTCTCAGTGAGTAATTTACAGCAGTGGTAACTCCAACATAACCAGAAATTAATAGTTTTTTTTTTCTATTAATATGGAAGTCATGAGGCAGCTTTCAAAAGGTGAGAAATTAGTCAGAATCTTTTCAAAAATAAAGCAAGAATTCGAACAATGAAATACATTTCCTCAATTTATCTATTCTTTTATTCAAAAGTTTTCGGACGGATGATATTATTTTCAACTGTGAATAGCAAAGTTCCAGCACTATCATAAGTGATAAGGTGAAAGTGATAAAGTGAACTGCTTCTCTTGAAGTTTTCTAGTTGGAAAACTCTTTTGTTGATTAATAAAGTGAAAAATGAAGAAATAAATATAGAATAAAAAAGTAATCCATATAAAAGCTAGTATTGATTCAAAGGAAAAGTTTCTAATATGGTCTTGAGGGCCATAGTAAGGAATCAGAACAGTGATATCGGACTTCATGTCCGCAATTTCCACGGGAAAGATTCAAGCAGCAATTAACACTACTCACTTTGAATTACTAAACAAACTAACAGAAATAGAAATTTCTTTTGGTGTTGCCAATTGACGTCTGTTTCTTCCCATTTTAACTAACTTATCCATTTCGATTTCCTTTTCGATTCGCAGTCTTGCAGCAATTCGTTCCGGATCCAGTTTCATCGCAGAAGTTTGTTTCGGAATCAGGCAGAAGAGCAGAAATGTGAATGAAAGAAAAGCTAGCCGAGGATATCTAGTACTAGAAACATGTTCATTGTTCCATCTCATTTTCTTTTGCTTTTTGTCGGTTGTTATTACCCACAATTCTGAAATAGAATTTCTTAAACTTCTACATATTTGAAGTGAAATTATAATTTAAACAAAGAATTAAAATGAAAAGTCAGTGAGGACGTGTATGGTAAGTGCTCGTTGTTTGAGAAAAATTCTTGTTCTTTCTCTTTACTGTGTTTAGAATTTGTACTGTAATCAGTGGTGCAGTAATCATTTCGTGGATAACAATGAGTCCTTTCTCGAACTGCGACTTCCAAACTTTTGAAAAGCATCTATTGCAGATTTCTGATCTGTGAAGCAAATGTCAATCTTACAGATAGACCGCTACAGAGTTTTGAAATGAGTACTTTAAGCTCGAACAACTGGAATCTAGCAGAAACATTAAGCCATCTACCGCCCTTAAATGGTTTCATCCGTCGCTATAATAAAATCTTTAAAAGTAAATCACGCTTACTAGTCCAAACAGAGATGATATTTAGAGTAATAATAATACAGGAATGATACTGATAACGATAATGATGATGAGACAACGAATGACCTATAAAAGAATGAATATGGAAACATTTTTAGAGAGAATTGACTTTGTTATGGCGAATATTAGATGATATTCAAAATAATACTGAAAATGTAAAATGGAAATGCGATATCTGTCTTGTCTTCTTGTTGTGTTGTATTCGGACTCAAGATAAAAACGTCGGAGATTTTATCAGAAATGGCTTCAGGCGATTAAGAACGATTAAGTCAAAAAGAACACTGTGGGACTTTTCCAGCTGAAAATGTAATACTTGAAACACGGCAGTTTTCAATTTATAACAGAAATAACTGGTTGAGATGAAAAAAGAAAATGAAATTTGAGAAGTTTGCAATTAGCAAAGATATTTGGAGGAAAACCTTAGATTCTTTTAATAAGTAAAATACGTTCTGTTTACCATAAGTGTAGGGCGATAAGAGTCCTACGTCTTATAAAAGAGAGAAAAGCGATATAAGTGGAAAGAAAAAGTAAACTTTTCAAAATCATTGTACTGTTGACGATGCATATTTTGGAGCGGGACTGATAATTTGATTTCTTTTTTGAAAATCAAGTCCTGATATAATGGAATAAAGTTACTAGTCTGATAAATATTACCTGAATAAATAATCTAGGTTTGCTTACACTTTGAATAGCTCTACTACTTACTGTATTCCAAACCGATTCATACTGCTAATGGAATTGAACTATCTTACTGTTAATAGTCAAGTCTACTATGTGCAATTAGAATCAGAAAAACGTTACGGAGAAGTAATTTAACTGAATCAGTAAAGAAAAATGTGGTAGCAAATCTAATACATCTTTTTTCATATTTCATAATTTCATTTTCGGAAAACAAATTCAGCACAGTTGCTACGAAATTTTTTTTTCGACGGTAAATTAATTGGAATTAATTATCAATAAACTCTGATAATGTAACAGTTATTTTCGATGAAAAGATGACTGGAAGGAAAGTATAGAAGTGATAATTTGTCATAGTGCTTAATACAACAAATATTTAAAGGACACTTTGAAACTTTCACCCTGTAACAAATAAAGGAGAATAAACGATTTTAAAAAATATCAGAAGTGATATGAAAGGAAGCAGTAATGAACTACGTAGGAATACATGAAATTTATCAACTGCTATTAATTAATGTCATTGATTCCGGTCGATGTCCGTCAAATGAAGGTGTCTGAGAGAATGAGAGAAATTTGGGTAAGAAGGAAAATTTAGACGGAAAGTTTGAGTAACTGTAGAAGGATGAAAGCAGAGAGCAAGAAGTAGAACTTATTACAGCTAGTTCTCAGTACAGAATAGTCCGGAAGCGGAGTTCCGTAATCCGGGAGGAAAACTTAGAGAATGAAGATTCGACTATTAGCAGTATAGTTTTTAAAACTAATGAGAGATATAATTGGCATGGAAGAAATATTATTTCTTTCAGTTATTAGTAATATGCTACGTTTTTCATTCCTCCCTAGATTTCAGAATAATACTTTGAATCTGATACTTTTCACTGATTTCACTCGTCTTTCATTTTCATCTTTTTCTTTTTTCATTTATGCTTCCGTATCTTCATGTTTCAGTTAATTGAAAATTTATATAACAATATCTTTAAAGGCACAAAACCAACAGATTGAATTTATCAGATAATTTCGCGAAAATGAATTTTTTATTCATCAAAATTTCGAGTAAATAAATTCATATGAAGTACTCGTGTGCTCGGCTTACTTAGAAATGTGCGTGATATAGAGCAGTTTTGGACTTAAACTAAATATTTAAAAAATAAGTTTCTAGGAGCATTACCTAACGCCTAATTAACAGGATTAAAGCGCATGCTGGTAGATGTCAGGGGAAGTTGACGTTGAAATCAGTGATTCTGCGCACTGCAATTGGAAAGAAAAAGGAGTGTTACCTGTACAGGTATATTGGGGACGACATGTCATCATATTGTACCGTTATAAATTACAGAAGACGATCAATTCGGGCAATGACGTTTAGCTTCTTCATTCATATAAGGCGCTGAAGGGCATTTCGTGATACGTAGCGTGGTAGGATTTGATGATCTTGATGTAAAATTCGAAACTAATGGAAGGAGAGTTGAGGAAAAAAGCTGAAAAAGTTAGCGAATAGGACAGAAGTAAAATCACACACTACAGCTCCTTCCTGAACTGCTCCTAAAACCCCTGAGATGTAATCTCAAGGTTATACCGACTAGTACAATGCCACTGATCATTCAAGGTCTGTCCTCTTTTCTCTTCACATGACACTCCTCTAAGAACGGGGGCATAAAATATAGCAATAATTGTAACTATCAGAAGTTGTTGCTATCGATTAATTCATTCTATTGTCGAAATTGGGCTTCAGAAACAGTCTAATTTTAGCAAAAGGTCAAAAGGTAGTGCTAAGAGAGAGCACTGAGCTGATATCTATAGTCAGAAAAAAAAGAATGAGGAATATTGATTATTTTTTAATTTGAACAAAATTTAATTATTTGATGTTACTGGAAAATTTTAATTCGTCTTACCATTGTCGTTTTAAGGCCACCAAAATTTGTCCTTCACCTTTTTTCTTAGCCTTCATTTTAAACCTCATGACCTTCTAACGTTCGAAATATGGACTGCATGAATTTCGCAAAACTATGGATAATGAATGGTCTGTCAGAAATTCCGCTTCTTTGTTCCATTTCTATTTTGAGTGGAAAATGGTCACAAAGTTCGGCAGCTGAGGTCATTCTCTCTTTAACATTTCAGGTGCTGCTCGTTCTCAAAAGGAGGAACTGAAAGTAGTGTGCTATTTGTATTTTCTCGATCACTTCAACTCCCACTACTATCACTGATCCTCCCGCTAATTATGATAATTGGTTGATCCTGGCATAATATCTATTTTTGCGAGTCTAGGCCTTGTGTAACTTGTATTCTCTCAAGCAAGGAAGACAGAATATTAGTGGCTTCAGAAGGAAAGTCTTCTAGGAAGCTGAAAGGTGAGAAAATGTTTTGAGGTGATGGTTTCACGAAAAGTGAAGTACGAGAGAAAATAGATGGACAGAAAGGAAGGTGAGAAGCACAAGTTGGACCCATCTAAGGGATAGTTCATATCTCAGAAGGTAGCTAGAATCTCCCTAACATGCGGCAACCCAACGTATCATCCTTCTTTTCCTGGTTTCAGGAGGAACTGCTAGAAAGCTCTTTTTTTAGACAAATTAGACAGAAAGTTCAGTGTTACTATTTCAACCTGACATCAGAAGAGGATCTTTTATGACTATCAGTGAGGGAAGAATATTCTATTATCAGTGAAGAGAGAATCTTCTATGACCATTAGTGATCTCAGTGTTGAGAATGGCTGAGTCTTTAACAGGAATTATTATTTGTAACTCATTTCAAATTGAAATAATATAAAGAAGGAAAAGTGATTAAAATATTTCAATTTAATTAGAAAGCATACTGGAATTGGAACGCTTTAACAAATATCTTTACCATTAAAATTATACAAGGGCGATAGCAAACGTCGAAGATCTGATCAAATATCGATAATGGATAATGCGTGATTTTACTGATCCGTATCATCTACCTATACAATCGATTGATATCGTTATCTTCTTGTCTTAATCACTTCCAAAAGTTTGGAAGTGTTAGAGGGAACAAAAGAAAAATTTAAAACTAATGGAATTAGTAGTGATAAATTAAATTAAAATGAAATTGACAAAGAGAGTTTATACAGAAAGTTCAAATTTCTAACTACCAGAGTTATTAAAAACAGATATGGCAAAATGATCAAGAAAAATAGCATTCAGTTAAAAATTTTAATTGTCGGAAAATTGGAAAAGGTAGTCCAATGGATAGATTTTGCATACATCTCATGAATCCACCTAAAGATTCTGCATTAAAGATCAAATATACTTCTCTTCGTCCATCCACCTTACCTCCTATATCATTGCATGCATCTTCTAAACTTATAATTAAGCAAAATTTCACTGATATCCTACTAATTATAGTATTTTTGTACTATGTTTCGGAAGAGATTTCAGAAGCAAAGCGGGAATTAACCTGAGGTTATTAACTTCCAATATGATTGGTAAAAATGCTCAGGTGGGGGAGCTCGATTCAGGAGGAGCAGAAAATTGGACAGTGCATAATTATAATAAATCCACCCAAATCTGGGTGTATATGTGTTGATCTTCAACATAGAATCTTTGCTTCGAGATCTGTGGTGGATTCCAAGGATAGATTCAAAGATAGAAGTACTAATGAAAATTAAGTGAATGTAAATGTTGAGTAGAACTTTTTTTGAAATGCTTTAAACTTGTAGAGGGCCTGAGCTGGATTTTAGAAGATGAAATTAATTGAAGAGTAGGTGGAAGGCTTAGGTTTTGATAAGAGTATGTCACAGGAGTGACCTTTTCCCGGACACGCCATTATCATTTTTATCAAACAGATCAGGAGACACCAACTAATTATTACTTCGTTGACTGCTTTTAAATTGAATCTTCTCGATAAACAATTTGTCCTTCACATTACAGTTAACTAAGGCTGTAATCAGTGATTTGCAATTTCTTGTCATCGATGATGGAGTAGAGAGAGAAAGATGGATAAAGAGAAATATGAGAACAATTGTTAAAATCAAATCTAACTGGCACTAATGAGAAAAGAGGCGAAGAGTTTCTAGCAAGAGAGTTCGTTCCTAGAATAGGGCTACATTAATAACAAATATTCATCGATGACCGGTAATAAATGCACGAAATGTATTTGAAAACTATTTTGGAATGTTGAAAGATGGGAAATTTTGGAGACAAGTCTGGAAAGTTACGGGACTGAATTTTTGAAAGATCGTCGACGAGAAGCAATTCTTTGTCGAGCAGTTCAAAGGAAACACAGCACTTCTTTGAAAATTGTTCATCTGGAGGACCAGTTTTGAATTTAACACTCCCTGTTGAGAAGAGGAATAAAATTTCCAACTTCTTTTTGTACATTCACAGGGATGCATGCATCCATGCATATGCATGTGATTCAACGATTACAACATTATCAAACAAAATGTTCCATTCAGCAAAAATTCGAAGATATGAAAGACACCCACTCAAATTAGAGTCCATTTTCTCACCGACCGGTTATCATTCAGAGATAATATCACTCAGACCTCCTGGAAAGCACTTACAGCACTTTTTCCTAATTACAAATGTCTGAAAGTCCATTCCGGCATCATTTTCCCTGCATTTAATATTCCCAGAAGATACAGAAGCTGTCAAGTCTGCTCAGATTCCTACCACTTAATCTTGAAAGAATGCTTTGTGCACTGCCACATGTCTGTCACAAGAACACCGTAGAGAAGTCAGTTTACATGACCTATTTCGAACGAAGATGTTCCTTCTGACATACTCAAATGAGCTTCTCTAAATGGCATCATTGTTTTCGTCGTCAGGATCAGCGGAACATTCAGTTGCTACTGTTCCATTCTGTCATTATTCATTCCTGATATTTTTATGTAGTATTTAAGTAGCTGCAATTAATTGTGTATCTTTTTGTAGGAAAATATAACTAGCTAGTTAGAAAGTATTACGGGTGACGAGTGGAATACTTCGCTACGAATTTAATTAGCAAAGTTTAACTGGCTTTGCTATGAATTTGCATGAAAAAAGAATGAATGTAATTAGCCAATGGAACATTTATGGACGCCAGAGGAATAATTATACGGCATACAAATGGTTCGTGTTTTTTGATTAAAATTGGGAAAAGGCGATAATGAAGAATTTCACTCTTCTTTCCCTCTACCTCCCTCTTCCCATTAAGGAATTGTTTTTCCTTTTCATCCTTTCTCCCGCAAAACTGCAATCGAAATGAAGATTCAAGGGAATGTACATTCATGAAAAGTGGTTCATTTTGAACTTGTGTTGAGTGAGAAGGAAGAAATCTGGATGTACGGATGGGATCAGGGAGACACTTGATATTGATTATAATAAGCATTAAGCAGGACACTTCTACACAAATAAATAATATAAACAAGTAAATGAGTAAATAATTACAAATTTATGTGGGACATAGCCATCCATGTAGATGCTGTGTAATTTGGCAAAAAGAGAGGAAATTTGTAATTGAAGAAGTTCGAAAAAGGACGCTGAAAAATGATTTGGGTCGTTTCGGGAACGAAATAAAAATAATGCCGCACAAATTCCTACTTGTTAACGGTGTCATTGTTGTTTTCTAAATTACAAACTAGAATAAAAACGTTTAAAGGTGTGGATTGAAGACGAATGATTCAGGATGAGGGATTACAACGGGTCAGTCAGTGAAGGGCGACAGAAGCGAACGATCGTCCCATACAGAAGAAATTTTTAAAAAAAAGCTTTTTTACGATGATATAAAAGGAATTCCGTAGGTTTAGGTCTGAAATTGAAATGGGTGTGTTTTTGTCCTCGCCCCAAAAAAAGAAATGAATATAATATTTGTTTAGCTGAACATTTATTTCTAGCTCCAGATGTTCTTGTCACATTTCGAAAACATTCGCTAAGTGGTTTCAAGTTTGCATAATAGGAGAACAACTTTAGCCGCAATTGAACAGTAATCAAGTAGTGATAATGGTAACAAAAAATCAGACATGACAGATAATATTAATAATGCAATGATAGTAACGACATATTAACAACAAAATTAATAATAATAAGATATAAAATTATTAAAAAGTAACAGTGTTGTAGATGAAGAGAGCTGACAAAGTTGACAAAAGTTGTCGTACTTTTCCAGGAAATTTTATGTATATTTGTAATGTCGCTTAACGTGGCTTACTTATAGGAGAGTGGAAATAAATTCTTGAAAAGTTATCTTTTATATTTTGAGCTTTAAAATGTTGACACGCAAGTAAATGAAATGCATCACACACTAAGCCAAGATGTAACAAATTTTGAGACACGTGAACAACGTAAAAGTATCGAAAATATTGGTTAATTAATCATCTGGTCTATTTAAAATCATATCTTTGAGATTGTTGCTAAATTAACTTAGTATTATCGTTTTTTGGTCCTCTCTGAGTTTGTTTTCAGTCACTCAAAGATCAGAGAACTTGTAAGTTTTGATTAACTTATCTAAAAAAAGACGATGAAATCCAGGCTAAGAGGATCCTATTTAATTATTAGATGATGCAAAGAAGCTCGCTAAGTAGTTGACTGTAATATCAAATGCAGATATCAGTTATGATTATTGTTATAAGTTCCGAATCGATTCATCTGTCTTTTGTGACTGCATTTCAATTTTTTTTTGCGAAAAATTTTACCTATCCGTGCAACTTTATCTCTTTTTACAATCAAAATATATTTATTCATCATTTTCGATCTGCAACTTTTCATTCTTAAATAGTAAGTTTATTCTTTCGAACTTTCCTCTCACACTGATATTTTCCCTCGCTTCTGTTTTTTCTTGTTTTTTTACTAGACCAAATTATCAGTACTAATCATTAAGGTAATAATGACTGTACAGCAACATTTTAACAAGTTGATAACTACTAGTGGCTTAACATGGAATCAACGATAATCACTATCTAAGAATGCACTGCTGATGGATCAGATGATTGTAATATCTCCGCGGATTCACTTCACGATTACTCGTCAATCTGTTTTTCTGTTTCACTTATCAAGCACAGTCTTCCATACACGTAAACACGACGGTTTGTAACGACTTCAGTATCCATTTTCTGAGACTAGAATAACATTTTGCTGTGTAGTGTTATAATTATCTAGACTAAGCAGATTAAAAGTCTGAATAGTTTAGATTAGATAATTATCAATGATTAATAGTGGGAAATGTTGTATCATCTACTCCGTCTACTTCTATCAAATTGATTCGATTTTAAAATGTTAGGAATGAATGATAACGTATCAACTCGTGGCACTAAAAGTAGGATAGCACGTTATGTGCCCTGTTGGGTAACAGATCAGTGGCAGATTTGGCTGTCCTTCTACTCCCACCAATTATTACACTAATTTCTTTCCACTGAACACTTTTGCCTTTGCCGATGACCTCAATTACCTTTCTGTGGATGTCCTTCCTTCTACTGATAGTTTGTGGTCTTTGAATTTAAGCAAGTTGCTAAAAGCACTGCAAGAATCATTCGTTAATTTTTTTGAGGTTTTCATTTTCATGAAAATTACTGCAATTTATCAAACAAAGCTACCGAAAGAGCTACCGAAATCCGGAATATCCTCTGCTCATTGTTACCGCAATGGCCATTTAATCCTTCGCTCGTTGGCACCAAAAATGCAACTGTCACGCCATTTATCCTCAGGTAGACCATTTGTTCTCCACCTGATATGTGCACCGACTATTTTCTTCCTTCTTGCTCTCTTTGTATTGTGATTTTTAAAATAATTTTAGAACCATTTGATGAGCATAATGTGATCACGCTGTGATATGTGCCAGATACAGGAAATACAGCACTAGAACAAAGTTGGGAAGTGAAAAAAAACTATGCAAATTATCAGTTTGAAATTTTATTTTATAACCGTTTAAAAATCCAGCAGGAAGTTTTCAGTGCAATAAATGATACAAAAATTCCTTAAAAGTTTTAAAAGAATTTTGGTCGCACTAAACGAAATTTCATGGCGAAGAAAGAAACAATAATGTTTGTATGAAAAAGTGATTCAAAAATACAATAAGATGTGAAAGAGATCTATAAAATGTTGCATTTTGCTAAAATATTGCTTCCTCTAAAATACAGATGGGTTAAAAATGAAATGTAAAACTTCTGAATCCATTTGGAACTTCTAAATCAATCCCATATAAATTATCACACAAGCAGTTACGACCAATTTCCGAAGCTGTTGAAATATTTCTCGAAGATCTTCCTGTTCTTTATTCAAGAACGTTCAATTTTACGAACAATAAAATTACAAATGCCAGTGTTGACTACGTTCGATGAACTCACCTGACTATTTGATATCCGAAGTTACAGTCGTTGTTGCTCTTTTAGAGATCTCATCAGCCCAATTAGACATTCTTTTAATGTTATACTTAAAATGAGGATGCTAGCAATTATTGAAAAGCATAAAAAGCTTTTTCTTCTGTCTAAGTATGGCTAATCAGTTGTTGTCATATATTGTATTTAGATATCACTTTGTTCTAATTTTCGCTTATCTGAAACTTTAGTCACGATGAAAAGCTAGGAAGCGCGTTGTGGTAGCATCATTAACAAAAATTTCTCAAGCCTTTTGAATCTGTTGAAAAAACCATCCTTTGAAATTAAAAAGTAATCTCTAAAACGAAGTGATCTAATGATATTTTGATATCTGTCAGCATATCTTTGCCTCTACATTCTGCTGAAGTATGATCCTGATTAACGTGAATATCAAGTAATTGAGTCCAAAATCATGAAATATCATCATTAAAAGCCACTGCTGCAACTTTTTTTATTAACAATTGGCTCACAAAAATCTTTCTCCCATCACTGGAAGTTTAGTTCTTAAAATGAAATATTATCATTGGGTAAAGTATGTGAAGTTACACTCACACTTTGTACTAGTACGTCCGATTAGATTTATCATACTGAGGCTTTAACGAGGTCATGACAGATGGTCACTGCATAGTATTAGTAAAAATTCAAAGATTTCAAAATGACGAAATGTCGGATTAAGGGACGCAGCGCATCAGAAGAGTCATTGGTCCAAATGATCCTTCATACCGTCGGGAATCCATCCTATCTCACAAATAGAATTGATCACCATGTCGAAATTGTGATAGAGTAAATTATTTTCTGACACATGCATCTAATTCAATCCATAATTATAGCCTCATAGCATTTCTTTCAGGCGCCTCTGAGAAATGGCCAAGAAAATACTAGTCTGGCTTACCGAATATGCCTCACTTCACACTTCAGTAACACTTCTTATCTTTTATCTCGACAACAAATATCTTATCCTGAATATAAAACACTAGTTATTTGATGAAACTTAACTATTGTTACTTCTTAACTCATGATAATCACTATTGATAAAGAAGATGAATAATGGTTATGAAATGGATGGATACAGATTGCCTAAAATCGAAAATGAAAAGATTGGCATATTTATACTGATAGCACATGTAAAGTGCTAATCATTCCTGATACTGATAACACACATGGAAATTTTGAATACAATTAGGAAGTATTGAAAACTGAACACTAATCTTTTATTTTTAAAATCCTTTCCTTTTATAAAATTTCATGGCACTTTACATTCTTTTTATGCGAATTTGTTAGTTTCATTTATATCCACAGTAAGAAATTTTAAAATTCAGGGTTTAAAATTCTTTTCATTTTTGAAATATCAATTAAATCTCCATTTCAAGCTGCTTGAAATGATGAAATGAACTAGGGAGATAGCAACAATAAACTTCAAAGTGATAATCATTATGATTTCGGAATGTATCGGAAATAGCTGGTCCGCCTTCTGCATTTATCCTTTTTCCAAGAAATCCTCGCCAAAGTTTGCCGACTACCACTCATGTGAATCAAGACGGTACAGGAATCCAATAACAGTGAATAAACGTCCTTCTCATTCTACAGTTCTGTTTCATCCACGAATCACCGTTTGAATTAAACTCATTCATTAATTCCAATCGTAAGAAAGCATTGCTTTTCGAAGCCAATCAGTAGAAACTGCTTCAGTTGCTTCTATTTAGCTCATTGAATTAGAGTTGAAATTCCTAGACTAACCTCTCTTCACAGTGATAATCAGGAAAAGGTAGTGAATGTGACATCAATCATAATAGAAATGAAAGAAAATCGAAAGAGCAGAAATCGTAACACAAATATTTGCACCATTAAATTTATGCTTACTAAACTTTCAATTTACTTCCCCTTCCAAAAATAGCTCGTTTTCGTTGACCCTACTGATTCCTGTTCCAATTCTACATTATCTCAATTTCCTTTGCATGTAATTGATCACATCTGACGGACTGATCAATTTTTGAGTGCACATGATGATACTAAGCCATAAAATTATCGTACTGATACATAACTAATCATTTGCTACTAAAATTGTTGCAGCTCTTGCCCTGGCGTTTATTTCTATACTTTATGAAATATCTTCAGATTGCTATTATATTAACTGCATTTTGCAATAGTTTTATTTGTTGAAGATCACTGAAGCAACAGTGCAGCAGTTCTATCCTACTGTACTTCTGCAACCATTTCAAATTTAAAAAGTCTCACCCCCTGTTACCCCAAAATAAATTCCATTCCAGCAATCACAACAATGACGATGATTATCTCCTCAGGATTGGTACTTGTGAAAAAAACTGAAACAGAGCACAAAGTTCCTGAAAATAATCAACTCATCCACTTAGTTGGACTCTGGATATAGGAAAAAAAAACGATTCCCTATAATATATAANACCCCAAAATAAATTCCATTCCAGCAATCACAACAATGACGATGATTATCTCCTTAGGATTGGTACTTGTGAAAAAAACTGAAACACAGCACAAAGTTCCTGAAAATAATCAACTCATCCACTTAGTTGGACTCTGGAAATAGGAAAAAAAACGATTCCCTATAATATATAGGTAAACCAAAACATCTGAATTATAGAACACACGTATCCGAACAAAAAATTTTCTTGCTAATTCTTTCTCAAATTTCAGAGGGTAAATTTTCCTCATAATTACATATATTTAAGAAGTTTCGCGCAAGTAACATTTCATTTGCTACCCATAGTGAGTAGCTGGTATTTAATATTAGCACTTCAGATTGGTTAGTTCCGAGGGATAACGCGATTCAAAATTACGAGAAAAGTAGTTTGCAAAGAGATTTGTTGCAATATGGGAGACAAAGAATATGTTCAGATTTTTTTTCAATAAATCTCAGTACCATGCAAATCATCTTATTCTCTCTTACTCATATGTTTTTAGTAAGCGAATATCACAGCAGTACAGTAGTAAATATACTTTTCCGTTTTCTGGCTTTATGTTCACCTCAGCATAACAGTTTGCAATGAAAAAATTATGAAAGCAAGTTTTTATCTGCAATACAGCAAATGATAAAATGACAGAAAGTCAGCGTGATGATGTCGAAAAACGATCACGCATGTTACCAATCACGCTCCATAGCGATTCACTCCAACCCTAAAAAAACATCTGTATCAGTAGTCTGCATAATTACATGATGTGGAATACAGAGGGAAAAAAAAATGCGCAAAATATTTGACTTATCTGTGATGAAGTGTTCCCTTTCTCTGTTATATTAAAGCGATGCGACGAGAACTTTGGATAGCACCCAATATTAATTAAGAAATGATTCTTATAAATATAATAGGATGCTTGGAAAAAGTAACTAACTTTCCCATTAGATGGTGTTCGTCCGCTAGCATGAGCATCAAGAACTTTCTGATATCGTAATTTGCATGCAGCTTCAATAGTTTTAGCCATTGGACCAGCGGACGGTTCCACGTGGAACACATAGCACATAAAATTCTCTGATGATGTGCTCATTATAAAAGCACAATGCCTAAAAAATAGCCCCGTTTGCTTTTTCATAATAATCGGTTCTCTGTTAATGAAAATTTCAAATTTCAGGACCACTTCTAAAGATATTAAAATAAACTGCACTTCCACCACTTGATAAGGCATCGAAAGTCGTTTAATAATAAACAACACGATCNCAAATTTCAGGACCACTTCTAAAGATATTACAATAAACTGCACTTCCACCACTTTATAAGGCATCGAAAGTCGTTTAATAATAAACAACACGATCTAAGATATATGAAACCTCATCTAAGATAACATAAAAGAATTTTTTCAGTGTTTTAGTTCTTTTTTCTTTTTTTTCCTCCTTTTATTTTTTTTTTCTTCGAGATACGGCCTAAACAAAAAAGCTAATATAAAAAAGGAAATCTATTAAATTAATTCAGTGAGTCAACAGCGATGCAAATGAAGATGAACAAATAATTTTCTGGTCCTGAAATCCGCCGAAGAAAAACCGACTTACTTTATATCCCGTCCGATTCCTAAAAATGATAAGTACCGCACCCTGCACTGAGCAATTTGATTACCATTTACTTCTGTTATTATTATTGTTGAAGGAGCTATGGAGACATTCGCTAATATCCACCTGTCTGAACGAACCTACAAAAATACTAAGTGATAATTCTATCACAAACAATTTTGGTATGCATTGTAGGATTAATTTCTACATACTCTATATGTCCCTGATTTTCGAATCCATGTCTTTTCTTTTCTAATTTCCAGAAAAAGTTCCCAATAAATTTAGCAATAACCAAAATAAGATACTTAGTTACAAATGAATGAATTAAAGCTCAAATTACTCTTTTTGTAATGAGGAAAAAAAACTGATGAAACAAATAAATGGTTCCGCTAAAATACAGATTAAACTTCCGCACATCCGATCCTGTTCTTGACCATAATAGATAAGTTATGTGCTGCTAACCTGTGATACAAGTCGATCGACTGCTTCGTTCAAAACTTCAATACCAGTGGCTCGAGGTACCTGCGTAACGCCAAGGAAATGGCATCGAATGGTCTTTTTCGGCTCCTCAATTGGGGTTGGCAAATACATATCTCCTGCAGATACCGAATGTACTGCTTTATATTCTGTTCCTTCTTTTTTGTTTTCATAATTTGTTTTTTTTTCTTCAATAAATAAATGAAGAGGTATAAACTGACTGGTAACGAGCCTCCTTTCACCACAGTCTAAAGAACCAAGGCTATTTGGTCGCCGCTGAAGCATTAGTCGTTTACAGATATCACGTAGAGTGTTTGCGATTGTCCGTGCAGGTGTATCACAACGAAACACATGACACATGAAACGACGCGAATTTCGATCTCGCGCCACGTATGCAAAATCCCTGAAACTTTTAATTAGTAAAAAATAATCAACTGAAATTTTATAAATTTAACAATAAAAAGCCACAACATAAAGTTAGCGCGTGCACGAACGGCATTCCCAAATGTGATATGATTTTTCTGCCCTAAATTCTATACTTGACAGTTTTACATACACAATAAATGTAGCAGTCTCAAAAAACATAACAAAGCACATATAAATCAATGATTCGTAGCCAGGATGCCTTATCATAGAAGATAGTTAAGCACACGTAAGCTTAATCCGACTAGTTCTTATGTTTTACATGAATAATCATTGACATCAACTAATTTTTTTACGTTAATTCGAATCGAATAAACAGAATCTTCGGAGAAAAACAAATTATAATATGCTAGAAAATGAAAACCCAGCCTCTGCTTTTTGCTTTAAAAAAAAAAAGAGAATAAAGAAAGAAAAAAACATCCTGGCTCCGACATTTTCGGAGCTAAGGAAAAAAATACGATGACTGAATGAGAGTCTTAATATCATTTATTGGACAAAAGCCATGAAAAATTACCTGTCACTGTAGCAATGCCAAAAAGGTCATATTAACATAATTTAGAGAAAGGGAGAAATGGTGACAGATGTTATCTGGCTACAATAATTCAAATTAAAAGTTATTCTGATTTATCTCTAAAAAAATTTCATTAATTGTGGCATTAAAAAATTTCTTTTGACACTGATACCATAGGAAACATTCAAGAGGTATGCACAATATCTTAGGTATTTCTAGCTGCCTAAGTGCTTATTAAGATGTATAGCAAACTTAACAGCTGCTTTATCCCGGCTACGAGTGTTTCGTATACTAGATATCTAGAAAATAGACTATAACTTACCGGCCGTTATCACGTCCAACTCCCCAAACTCGAATATTTTGCATTCGTTCAGAATGCACCACAGACATCGTATCAGGGTCAACCAGCGTCAGGTCATTGTCGTCTAATTCCATGATAAGCTCTCGACCCTGAAAGTCATTGACAATTCTGGTTTAAAAATAGGTATAAGAGGTCTCTATTAAAGTGGAAATAACTATAAGATAACCAACGAATCAAAATCTTCTTTTTTTTTTTTTTTTTTAGAAATCAAACCATTTACGTACATCTCCCCATTTTGAAATATTATCCAGAATATCGTTCCGACCAGTGCTCAGATCCACAATGGCTTTGTTAACAGCTCGTGAACTTTTCTCGGTGGTTAAATCTTCTTCCGGAATTTCAGTCCAGCCCAAAGAACGGACAGCAAACCGAACCGGCTAAAATGAATAGAAATTTAATGTGACCAAAACTCGTTCAGTTTTCAGAACTAAATTTTCCAAAGTAAAATTCCCCGAAAATATAATATTTTTAGCAAACAGCGAAATAAACACATCTTAGTCCAAAAATTCAAAACTTACAGTGTAGAATTTTTATACAAGGATTTCCTAGAAGACAAGAATCACGCTTAAACCTTTCTGATAAACTATGATTCGATCTAATAAACCATTTTCGATTCGTATCACCCCCCGTGTGTGACTCTTCACAATGTATCTCGAGCTACTCAAGATTTACCATATCAGCAATCTTTTTCATACAATGAACAGGTCTATATTTAGTAGAGATAAGGATTATCCAGTCCCACTGTAATTTGAAAATCATAATAGGAAACCAACAATATTAGCACATAATATAGCCCTTTTCGTAAACTTTTTTGAAAAAACTTTAAGATACAAATCAACTTTAAATTTAATTTGTTGACAAGTCTATTACCGTGAGAAATGAAGACAAGCACGTAAATCAATTCTAAAAAATGGGTCTAGAAAACTTACCCTGCCTGTAATATCATCATCGTTATCACTGAAATCATTGTCGATAGAACGCTTTGTTGTCGTCTGTTTGAATGCATGCTCCTCAATAATCGGTTGCTGTGGCGGAAGCTGAAGAACTTGTTGGATAGGCAGAGTTGATGGGAATACATCCGCCTGAGTTTCTTGATCACGAAGCTCAGGTTGCACGGGAATTGGTACAATTGGCAATTCCTCGCACTGGAAAGAATAAATGTTATTTCGATAATGTTGTAAATTGTGTGGAATCACAATAAATACATTTGGATGTAAAACATGACACGACAAAGGTGTCAACATACTAACACATCTTAAGTGACCGGTGTATCTAACACTGCTGGACTTAGGGGACAAATTCCCGCCTTGATTAATCAAAATCGAACAGTTATGACTTCAGATCAGGAAAGATATGAAGATCGAGTTCAAGAGACAAAATGTCAAGTTCAATGAATATTTTGTTCCACACAGTTTAGATCTCACAGATTCCAAAAAAATTCCTTGCTAATGAATTTAAGTGTTGCAAGCAAATTACAAGCAAATATCTTTACCGGAGGTTCTCTCTGTATCGTCCCACTATCTACATGCCAGTAATAGGAAAAGCCCGATGGATCTGAAAAAATAGTATTAATTGGTTTCGATAGATTCATTTATTTTGTAAAGTTATAACGGAGTAAAGGCAATGTCCTTAACATAATTGAGTAAAAAAGCAACTCACTTTTCTAGAGATCACTTCATCGATTAGGAGTTTGATAAAAAGTGAAGCAAATAAATCTAAAAATTCACACGTGCCTTCATGCCTTTCCCATCCGAGTGGAAGTGGCTTTGCCGGTGGAGTATCATCGGATCGCATTGGTCTGCTATACTGCACTTCGACGTTTATCCCACTGTCATGACTGTCTGGCGATAAGACTGCATCATTTATGATTTCCTCGTCGATGACGTAATCTGTATGTGGTGGTAGCCTGGAATAATTATTTCTTTACAGACTAGGTACTATGGAGTCGTCTATTTCACTCTGCATGAAAATAATGAGGAAGTGGAGTTATTTTTTTGAGCAAATAATAGTGGGAGATGAAGTGCAAAATAATGAAAACTAAGAAATAAAAAGAGAAAAAAACGAAAGTTTTTCTTACCCTACTTTATACTATGCATAAAAACAAAGAATAAGCTAAGGGTGATTTGAAATAGTCATTACAGTTTTCGACCTAAATGATATTATAACAGAATCGTTCATTTTCCTTGAAAAAAATTCACGTCGAATAACTGACAATAGTCTGGTAATTTTGGAACTTGATCATATGTCAAGTAAAATACAATGTAGAAAGATGATGAATTTATTTGTGCGTGTACAGACGGATGCTTATGTTTGACGAGCCAGGAAGGTGGTAAATTGTATTTAAATAAAAAATAAAAGCTTAATTGTTAAATTAAGAAAAATAAAAAAATAAATAAAAAAAATAAAATAAAAAATAATAAAAAAGCTTAATATGATAAAAATAAAAAGAAAAGCTTAATTTGTTCTAATAGAAATAAGTGATATAATGGAATCGATATAGCAGGAAGTTCGGTTGAGTATAATTTTCATATTAAAAAAAGACGACTCCTTTCTTCGTTGAAGTGTAGGATAGAATTAAAAGAATGGTTAATTCTAGCTGCTTCAACTGTTCTCTTTGCTGAATTAAGGTAACTAGACTACCAAAAGATTTCACTGCTCAGTATATCATCACAAACAAATACTGTAAAAATGAAAGTGATGAAAGTTTTGATGAGCCACTAAGTTATCATGATAGCTAATGGAAGTATTTCTTGAAGAATGTATCTGATTTGACTTAAGTTTGTAACTGAAAAACAATTGATGTCTGCAAGAAATACACACCCTTCTTTTTCAGAACTTCCTTCTTTGTAGAGGAATTATTTAGCAGAGAATAAGCTAAACAAACCAACTGTTTATCTATTTTGTAGAAGGCATAATACCTCGCATTTCAATCTTTATCAACACACAGATGTTTCCCCTGCTATTAATATACCTGTGCATTTGCGGAATTATACTACTTCGCTACAACTTAAGCGGTGAATACTTTAAATTTGTCAATCCAATAAGCTTCTGCACTGCACGACATAGTACCCAAGCGTAAAGTTAACAATCCTTAGCATATACTGTAAAGGGAAGGATCGTATTCAAAATAAACTAACTTAAGTGCTTCCTCCTCTTGAGGTCTTGCTTGATCTAACTGCCAATAGAACGAATAAGGATCACGATATTCAGTGACTACTGTAGTGTCGCCACAACGTCGAATGCGCACATTATCACGTGAAGCGGCATCTATCGCGGCTCGTGATTCTTGAAAATCATATGCACTATAATCAACAGACATGCAAGCACTTTTTTGCTGTAGATATCTGTCAGCCTGTTCGATTTGTTTAGAACCCTGTCCCTTCTGCTGATGAATTCGTATCCAATGGTCTTTCTCACCTGGAAATTTCCGATTTGGCATAACTTATACCACCCATGTAAAATTTTTTGTAAATTAGAAATGAAGCATGGAGATAAAAGGATTCATCGTGATTAATATTTGAAAGTGCAGAAAAAATATGATATGCAAAAAATGGTAAAATGTAGGGAACTGGGGAAATATCTCCAGCAACATTAGATATAAGTTGCAGGAATGAGTCACCCGCAATTTCCCAAAAAATAATTTCTCCATGACAGCTTGATCATACAACCATGATGAAACCACAGACACTGCGAGAGCAGCAAACAAGGTTGAAAACAAAACGCCTTCAGCCGATGTTTACATCTCCCCTGTACCCGGATGTTCGGCTACTCTATTCGTAAACCGAGCATCACACTACGAGTCACAGTTAAACAGTGCATGTGGATAATCCGGAAGGTACAACTTAGAAACCAAGTTAACAGCGCAGTAGTAGGATCCCCACTACTCGTTGTCGTGTACTATGTTTTGCATTGAGGCGATGACGAGTGCCTTGATGCCGCCGCGACCCTAAGGCCCAGCCACAACCTTCTTCTGAAGGTTGTCTTTTCAAGCTTAGGCTTAATACACCCTGTATATCCATCAAAACGATGGATCCAGAGGTGATGGTTTCGTCGAAAGAAGCTGCATGGGAGATGAATGGGTATCTTAATGAGCTTTAAAGCTAAGTAAGCTGAAGCCAACCTTGTTGTTCGCTGTTGTAATCTTCTTCCTCCTCTTTCTTTAATCTTTTCCTGAAATCGCTTCGGTAATAATCCGTCAAAGAGTCACTTCCTTTCCTACCGCTATATCGGTACTCCTGCAGTACACACAGAGAGATCCAAATAATTTATTACATGAAACTGTATTTGTACCGAAGAAATCCTGGATGGAAGTGCTACCCAGCGGTGAGAGGGATACACTGAGGAATTCACCACCGATGATAAAGATGGAGACAGCAACAGTGATATTGCGAGATGCGGGATATACTAGTATATACCGAGAATTCTAATGCCATGGGTAGGAAAGGTAAATGTTACTATTTACATAATGATCTATTACATGGAAGGAAATGAACAGCTTGGAGAAGGAGAGAGAGAGAGAGAGAGAGAGAGTATGACTGATAGGCTGTGGCCTGTCACAGCGAAGATAAGATATGAACATTCTCGACGAGTAACTTCAATCAATCAGAATCCTCGAAAAAGCTGTCTGGAGCTGTGCGGATTGCACAACCCCAGACTAGGCTACACGGGCAGATCACGCAATCCGTGCTATTCTTTCCAGTTCTTTGAGCACTTCCACGTAATTACTAAACAGTGTTAGGAGTTAGAACCAACGTTCCTACGAAACAACAGTATGACGAGTTACAATAAACAAGCACCTCATTAAACAATAAACAATCAATAATCACAAAAAGAGGAACACTTGAAGGACGAGGAAGTAGGAAAGAGAGAGGGAGGACAGCTGAGCGTAGAATTCACTAGACTAGCCTCATCGTATGACACCATCCCAAGAATGATCTAGTTCTTTTCAATCTCAACCCAAACACAGTGCTGCTCTCGTAGTCTCTCTGAGAATGCAATGAAGGAGAGAAGCAACCTGTAGTGTGATGAGACTAGTGCATATCTTCCTTCCTGTTCCATAAACTACAGCTACTGTTCGATGATTACTTTGAAGTCACTCAATCTAACCACATGAAATGTTGCCTATGACACTCTTCAGCATCAGTCTAACCTTTTTACCATGCCACATCCAAGCAAGATCTCTCTAGCACCAGTTACCTCGTATCAGCTGGTTCGGTTTAGTAAGTTCCAGGTTGAATATGACTACATATGAAAATCTCGCAGATACTGAATTTTCGGCTCAAATGACTTACACATATATTTTCTGGTGGTATGGTGGTAGTAACTTTGATGGTATCAAAGAAGGTTCGAGTATTTGTTTCGGGTACGGTATCCAGGTAATAGTACTCCTCCTGATCGCGGTCTTCTACTTCGTCCCTAAGTATCGGATGTTATTGTTTGTGGCCAAGAGAAAGTAACTAATTTCCACCCCTAACGTATCGCAAACACCTTACCTCTTCACTTTCCCGGCAGTACAATGTGGATGCATCCTTGTTGTTAACATGCATCCCGCTTCATTTTTTGGCTCCTGTTCAAAGGTTACCGAGGCTGCCATGTAAAGTTGTCTGACCTCAATAGATGTAGATCCAGCCTAGGATTACTGCAATGCCAGAGGCAAACACGGAACTGAACACTGTATACGCGAACGGTAAACGAGCACAAATAGGAACGAACACAAAGACGAGACGGAATACGAATAGGAAGGTGACAGGAGTGCGAAGAGCAGTAGCAGAGGGATAGATCTGAGTTGTGGATGGATAAGGATGTCCATCCCAACGTGCTGTTGGCGTCAATTCTTGCGGGAATTGTCCCAACAATACACCATCTCTCTACTCTGTGTTGTGTAATTGCCTCCAGATAACATCTGAATTGTTCCCTCATTAACTGATCATTTTGCTATCACCAATGATACAGCAGAGCATTTCTATCACCTTGGTCTATAATAGGTTCACTTAAGTGCTCCTCCTGTCATGGAATAGAAAGGTGACACAAAATAGCAGGTGGTGATAAGTGGATCGGCATCACTGAATAATTCCATTTGCTATCGGGAAGGCGAGGAGAGTGATCAGTAATTAGTGATAGGTAATTGCTGGGAAACGTGATGAGTCTAGCTTAACCGCCCAATGGCAAAGCAAATATTTGAGAGAGGAAAACTCTCTCAAACAGAGAGAATTCTGCCATTTTCAACGTGCTCGCAATCGATTATTTGCTAATCATCTCCCTTCATCTGCATTTTAGCAGTTTTTATGGATCTAGTATCAGTTCAGCGTGTCACCCTTCAGCGAATGGTGACATGTCACTGTGGCATTTCTCAGATGCTTAGGTCTACTGAAACGGAACATTTGAAGTAACTGAACTCTTGAAGGATCGAATATCTCAGCTCAGCATACCGGAATTATGCTTATCACATTTATCACTCATACTGAATAGAGTGCGAAACGTTATCAGCTGTTTTTGTTATAAGTGACTTTCCATCCATTCACATCTGATAACAAATAATGGGCTATTTACCTTGGAAATGTTGTGCATATCAAATCTTAAGCTAATTTATTGAAGAAAAAGAAAAAAAGGGAAACAGAATCCAGTACAGATGCGGTGACATTAGTTAACACGAATGCCACAAACTGAATTCCATTCCGAGCACTTTATTGTCTCAATCAATATCACACATCAGTTCTTCACTAATCAAATTTTAATTAACAATTCCGCTTTTCCAATTAACGATTGGTGAATCGTAACTGTTAATTAAATGCCAAGCTACTAATGTCACCATGGGGCACCTTACAGCAATAATACTACTTGCCGTGTTTAAGAATGCGAATGAGGCAACTGAGTCTGAAATCTGCGGAAGTGTAAAAATACTTGCAAAAAAAAAAGAAAGAAAAATGAGCAGTTTGTGAAGGTACAATAAGCGAATTGCTGTTCACTCATCAAGTGGCAGAGATTTGCATTACACTGATGTGAACATACACATGAGTAAAAGCTAACAATAATTCTAAGCTAAGTGGCAATCCTTCTCGAAGCTAACTTCCAACAAAATAGGAAAATATACTCATTCGAATGCCAAGCTCCAACTCTCTCATTTCTCTCTTGACTTCACTGCTTTCCGAGATCACTTCCTAATGCTTATTCAAATCATATCAGTCAAATTCACGCTTCGAAAATGTACTACATTCCCTCATTATGAATTCGCTCTTCCTCTCCCCTCATTCTATCTTCGGAGCAAATGATCATTCTAAATGTTAGCGAAACTCTTCTTCTTCTCACTTCAAACATGATTCATTTACTCGTATACTTTCCAAAGTGTGTACAATTCTAAATTTTTACTTAATTAAAAATTGTTTGGACTCATCTTCCAATTAAAACAATTATATGGGCTAGTTTTTTTCGTACTACTCTTCACCTATAGATAGTTTCACCGTTCTAAAGTTTTGACATGATTACTGCTAATATATAATACTAAGGTCTGAGTTGAAAGAAGGGCAGTTTCCTGCTGTTCTCGATACATCTACGTTATAGCTACATTTACTGAGAATGCAGCAGCTTGAAATAACATTATGCTGCTATGTGAAAATAGAAAAAGATGGAAAGAATACTTGAAAAATTCGATGATAAGAGCAATTATATAATTGTCTGGACAAAGTAACATAGCAAAACAAGAATACTTCATTTTTGAACTTCCTAGTATTTAACATATTAGCATATATTTGCTTAAGCCCCATAATTAAACTTGATTTTTTAAGTAGTAATAAAATGGAATAACAACTTCTAGCACTTTCATAAAGGAATAAAATATACGATAGAAGTAGTCATTATCCAGTCTTTAAGGAACTTAGATCAACAAGCCGATCATTTATTGCCCATAGGATTCATCGCTTCATTCATATGCCTCTTAGTGAGATTTTTCCGATGCTTTTTGCCCTTTAAATGTGCTTCCCAATTGATAGTACCATGCACATCAATCTCACATGTTTCACAGCGATAAATCTAAAATAACGATGAAATATTTGACAATCCGCAAAATTTTGGAAAGAAGAACAAATATTCTGACCTGGTTAGCCAGCCTCCTGTAGGTAAAATCAATTGTAAAGAGACGTTCACTTTCTTCAGCACTGGACTGTGACAAAAATACATCGCTACTAACAGCATTTAAGAACTGGTCGATTCTATTCAATGCATTCGGTACTACAACATCATGAAAATCCTCTGACGTGTCAAAAAATGCTATGTTCGCCGACTGAAACCAAATTTAACAAGAAAACCAGACACTTACAACACTACAAATGATAACCATAAGTCTTCTTAAATGAAATATTTTATTAGAAAATTATGAAATTTTAATTCTAATCCATGTGTAACAGAAAGTATGAATGTAATGCTAACTTCTGCTAAAAGACTTCCTCCGAGCAAATGTTGTTTAATCCACCGACGCTGCCTTCGTGAATACTGCCGTGTATGCAATTTCAAAGCTTCACAACCTTCACTGAAAAGTCTATCACCTAATTTTGTATACCGTTCATCTGGAGTTAGTTGCAGATAACCGTAGAATTCTTTTATTGCAATCGATTGAGCCACTCCATGAACTGTGAGGCAATCACGATACTGGAAGAAATGTTGGATAAAAAGGAATATAAGGTACATTTCACTATTTCAATCCTATACAAATTGCATTGAAATTTTGATAAGACTGACAGTACGTTGCAAATGATCACCAAGAATTGAAAATACAAAATAGCATAGGACAGTGAATATGATGAGGTTGTATCAAACAAAAAATAGGTATCAGAATGTCTATCAAACTGAACATATTAAATTTCCCATAAGTACATGGTCTCAGCTGTCACAATTAACAAAATTCTTTTTATTTTCAAGTGTAGATAAGCAATGTTCAAATTAATAACTCAATACCAAGATTTTTAATCTATTATCTATCGTTTTCTCTTTCTTAAGATTCCTTTTCATGTTAAACACACTGGCACCATAATACATTATAGACATAAAGATGAGTAAAGAAACTTAAGAAAATAGTACAACCTGCTCATAGAAATCTTCGACTTCTTTCCTCAATCCTTTTTCAACCATTTTTAAGACTCTTTCATTAAGTCGTTCTTCCAGCAGTTCTTTACGAGCATCCAGAACGAATAATAATACATTTGAAAAACGCAGTCTCCTATCTAATTTTATTTTTCGGTGTTGCTCCTTCAAATACTCACTTTTACGTTGTCCAGTTGCATAGTAAATTTGCAGAGCACGAACAACGCGAAAACGGTTATTTTTATGCACCTGGAGAATGGATAAACTTTGAAATTTCTCTCCCACTAAGCAGAGAAGACTATCACTTTAACCATTTAATAAGAGTAAGTGTTAATAGAAGCGTGTCGCATTTACATATCACTGTGTTACATATTACTTTACATTAAATAGTTTATCCGACATTATATCGACTGGTAACAGCAATCAATAGAGTATTCAATAGCTTTTAGAAAAAAAAAAAAAAAAGACTAATAGAAGCAATTAATACAACATGCCGGAAAGATTAAAGGTTACTGGTAGTTTTATGGGCAACGCAAAGAGATGAAATTATAGAACTTTCAATATTAACAGTAACTATCAAGCAAAACAGTGTAGCTTACTTGCATTGCAGATTCCAAATCGACACGTTTTAGTAATTCGTAAACTTCATCATCCGACAGGTCCTCGAAGTCATTCTTAGAATCTATTAAATCAATGGCAAATTTGAAAAACAGTACTAAGAACTGAATGTTTTCGGTGAATAACAAGAATAGCCAGGTGCCAAGGGCATCTTTCGTTAGAAGAGATCATACCGGGCAAGAAATATCCAAACTTTAAATCATTACTCTTTCTTCCGATGCGCATTTGGAGTTTTTTGTTAATCATGCTTTCGAAGTACATCAACTTTCAGATGATAAAAAGGTGATACTATTTGAGAAAATATTTAAAAGAAATCTTCAAAAAGAACGAAAACACTTCAAGATGAAAAAAATATGGAAAATACGAAAAGATTCGACTTTCACTTAAAATCTGACTGCAGAAAAAATTCGCGAAAGAAACTTTACCGAATGTATTTGTTGGTATCAAATTTTCTTTGAATAAAATCCCTTCAGTGTAATATCCCGTACCGCCAACAATAACAGGTAATTTTCCAGCGACCCAAAGATCTTCCAGTAAAGATAGCACCTTGTTAGTAAAACTAAAAACGAACAAAAAAAAGAATGTTCGAGAAGAAGTAAATCAAATTTGTAAAAGTTGCTTACTGGTGCACATTATAAGTGGAAGTGGAAGGCTCAACAAAGCTCATCATGTGGTGCACTACGCCATTCATCTCTTCCAATGATAGCTTGTTCGTTGCAATGTCCAAACCTGCAATAACTTCTTTCCAGTAAACAGTGAACGACTGAAAAAAGAAATCTTTCTCAATCACGCTGAAACTTACATGTGGCTAGCTTGCATAATGCACACTGGTCACATGCGGAGGCCAATAACAGTGAGCATAAAAACCTATGTACTCTTCTGTTCCTTTTGCATTTACCGCATTTAACACTTTTACACTACAACCTAAAACTACACCATGAAATGATCTTCTGCGCAATATCTTGACAGCGTTACCAACCGACACAGAATTGAATTGTGGCGAAGATTTTTGGATCTATTAAAGATAAAAATTACTCAAGTGGAGAAGGTTTTAATTTAATGATAGTTGTTTTGCTACAGAATGCATCGTAGATAGTTGGAGTCGAATCAAATTTATCCGTACCCCACATCCTGGTGTCTACATAAAAGTCGTCTTTAACGAACCATCTCTCATTCAATCCACATATATACTGGTGAAGTATAACAGCACCGTTGTAAAGAACCTTTGTTAGCATGTGATATTTCTTAACTCCTGGAATTTGAAAGTGCACCGAACCTTTATAAATTTGCATCGAGTCAGCACTGATCACTTCACCGTTGAAGTTTTTCGCAATTTCAACACCCAAATCACTTTTGCCTGTTCCAGTACATCCTAATATAACAATCAATGGCCTCTTCCTTGACATTTCTAACGGAGAAAATATCAATCGACAGTTATTCAGTCTGTACCATAATTTATGTAAAAGCGATCTGGCAGTGCACAACTGTAGGATAAACATCACTTTCACTACACAAATTTTGCTGCAGCATCAAACCTTAAGAATTCCTGCAAAAGTGAGAAAATTAAGGGTAAAGTACTTCGTTCCGATTAGTAGTATTTTCAAGAGAGACCAAGGCTGCCATAATTTAATCCTACCTAAAATGAAATAAAAGACAAACAGTAAAGACGGAACCCACATACAACATAATCATCCTATCCTGATTTTTTAATAGTATTCTGACGAAAATTATAGCGTCCTTTCGATGGTATATAAAACTGAATTATGCAGTAGTACCATGCAGGAAGGAAGTATTTCCTGGCATACTTATTTTACTCATTCTACCATAACCAGCTTTTGATCAGGCAATTATACGACACGTCTATATTTGTGTGGAATATAAAAGCAATGTTTCATAATATGTAAAAACAAATGGAGTAAGTATATCACGGATTTTAAGAGGAAATAATTATACGGCAGGAAAAAAAAATCAAGATAATGGTGATCTTATGATCTTACCAGTGATATGGCACAACTTATTTCGAAAACTTTATATAATACAAGGCTAACCTTTGAAGAGCAGTAAAGAGACATTCTATTCTACAGTAGGGCTTACCGCATAGTGGCCTCTTTTATGCATTATCGATACATCTGAGTTATCCAAAGACACAATATAGAAAAAAAAAAAAAATACAAGTGAACTGAACTACCCGAAACTTAAGATATACACATAAGGAAAAACCAAATCAATTACTTATAATTAAAAAGGACAAGGAAATTAAGACAAATAGTAAGTTTGAAACACTCATTGTGAAACGTCATTTTCAAAAAAGAAGTTCAGTCACAATAAAACATAGAAGAAATCGAAAAACACTTTAAAAACTAGACCATGCACTTCACCGCCAAACTACTGACTCTATATTCATTAGTTTCACAATAGTAATATCACATGAAATTCCTTAAAGATTTTCACACAATGCATTCAAATTCCAGGTAGATTTGAATATGGATTGAGTCCAACCATTACATCAAATCCACATTCTGAAAATTCCGACTTATAAAATAGGGCTTAAATAAACATGAGACTAATGAAAAGTTTGAAATACTTAGTACAGGATACCTAAATGTGACTTGTTAAATGAAAATAATCAAATGATAGAGGGTGATATAAAAGATTACTATCAAATGCGCTTTAGCATAAAGCTGTTAAGTCGTCGAAGTGAACGGTAATGACACTGATAATAATGTCTCACATTTCTCAACTTCACACTTCGCATATCTATATACACCGAATGACTATTGTACATGAAAAGATTTCATTTGCGAGTACTCATTAAAAAATTTTCAACGCAAAAGTTTCCAAATGACTGCACAAAATTTAGTTTGTATACCAATTCAACATACCTTCATTCTGTTTTTGCAAAACGTCCACAATAAAGACATTCTGAAATCGAGCATCACTCAATACTTCCCACAGCAATTCATAGTTTTCATCTATTGTTGTCCTCTTATTATCACCAAAATTCTGAAATTTACATTTAAATTTCATCTCTGCAACTCATTCTGAACTCTTAAATCTCCAACTCTTTATACAGGATGCTAAAACTTACCAATGTGCGAACGATGACTTCAACTTTCACGGAAGGAGTAAATTCCATCTTTGATAACAAAATATAGATTTTCTTAGCAAGTTCATCTATTTCGCAGAATCCTATTTCTCTGAAAGTAAACCTTTATGATCATTCATTTTGTCCCTGAATATCAAACGTCAGACAATCAACGGAAGCCAGTATTCAGACGCAGTTAAATTCTTGGAAGATCAAATAAATACCTAATGATCGGGTTGACAGTGAAGACGGGTCCTTCATTCAAACCACTACCATTCACAACATTTACTATGCCCATCTCTATCAAATCAATGTCACAAAAATCCCATCGTTGATTCAGTTCTCCAAACACTTCCTGGATGAATAAGTGAACCAATAATGAAGACTTTTTTTTCACGAAGTTTTATAAAACCGAACAGGAGATAGTTAAACCTTGAGTTTCGAGAAAGTGAACCTCCCATCGGTTGCTTGAAAGTAATCATCTACCATTCTTAAATATCTAATCAATTCCTTCATATCACCGACAAATATTCCCTTCCATTTCTCCATAAGATTAGCCAGTTCGTTTTCTCTTGAAAAATAATTTTAAAATGAAGTACAATATATAAGAATCACTTGCATATTTTGATCGAAAATTTTAATGAAATTGTTAATTCATTTATTACGTATTTTCTATCGCTTTTCTTTATATATCGCCTTAAACAATACGAGTGACGTGACCATGGAACTTCATAAATTAATAAACTTACACACGTAGATTTCCTAATGTTGCTTTATTGTCAGAATGTCTAGACAGTAAATGACATTTTTCGCCTTCACCGTGAACTACTGAATTATTCATCGTTGTTCTGTTAACGCTAGCAGTTCTGCGATGCTCTTCTATTTTATCAGAGAGCTGACTATCCTAAATTTTTTAAAGTAAAATAACTAATGTTACCTGAAACTGATGTCTAAAGCGTTAATAATTTAAACAAAAGTTATGTGACACCTGCACCGACTCATTACTTCTGCCAGTATGTCTACTGCTTGTCAGTTCATTCGTGAGTAATTCTTTTTTATTATAAAAGGCATTCAATGTGGAATTTAAAAGACATCATAAAATCAAGAACTAAAGAGTAATTTCAACTCTTCCTAACATGATGTTATGGAATTTAACAATTACCTTTAGTTCTTTCTCCAAAATGACTTTTTTCACTTGATCTACTGAAACATCATCTGAAGTTCTAGCAGCGGCTAGTGTCCTATCGTAACTCAGCAATGCTTCCCTTTTCATCATAACAGCAGTGGATATTTTGGACTGATCTGTTACTTTTCCAGAGTCTGATGAACTTTGGATGCTTTCTTCCTACAAATTACAAGAAAAATCCTACACAAGGAAATCAGTATAGTAGTAGAACAAACATATACTGACATATAGTGGGCTATTCTATCATCAGGGAGTAACTAAAAATAAACTCTATATAATATAATTTATCTACTAATCAAAGAAAAAGACTTTTCCTTTATTCTTATTCCCAATCTTTCAAAATCCCCTAATTTTGCATAAAGTAAGCAAAATTCGGCTCTATAATCTCTAACTGAAATGATTATAAATCGATTTAAAAATTGAAGATATTTAGAAATTGTGCAGCGTATAGCTAAGGTTCGAAATTTTCTGAATGGCGAATTTTACAAGATTTTCAACAGAGAAGGAAATATTGTCATGCTATATCGGATCGTTTCCGAAAGATCCTAAACATCACCGTTAATTTTAATCTTTTCTGGCTATTTCTATTTGGATATATTCATCATTCTCTAACAAACGAACAAAGATGACATACGGCCACTTGTTTTTCAGTTATCCATCTTCTCGTTATTTTATGAGAAGTATTAATTACGCGCTACTATTGGGAAAATAAAAGCTGAGGTAAGAGTGATAATGGATGTTTTGCACAAAAACCAATAGCCAACATACTGTCCTAGTTTAAGCTCATAACAAGTGAAATAAAAACTATTGGAATAGTGATTTTGAAAAAATAATAACAATATAAAGCAAATCATTATAGCTGGCACTCGCACAACGAGGTACGAACTAAAAGCCAATTCGAAGCGAATAAATGAAAACAACACNACAATATAAAGCAAATCATTATAGCTGGCACTCGCACAACGAGGTACGAACTAACAGCCAATTCGAAGCGAATAAATGAAAACAACACAGTTTGTAAAATATCTTACCTGAATAGATACTATAGGCTGACGATAACGACAGAGATCATCTTGAACCTCAACGTAATCAGCCATTTCATAGCGCAAGAACTCTTTGAAATGATCGATTACCGATGATGGTAATATTAAATTGCAATTCGTACATGACTGTTCCAACAAAATCATTAGCTCAGAAATAGCAACACCATACTGAAAACTTCATTTGTAGTAGTTTTTTAATGAGAATAGCGTCTTTCAAAAATACGTTGAGAATTAATTCAACAATCTCTGCATAGTTCTCAGTTGAAATCGATCCTTACTATGATGGAGTACAAAATGTAACATGCAAAATAATAAGCTTAACAGAAGGTATGTGCCTTAAATTGTAAAAAGAAAAGCACAATTAGCAATACGCTAATTAGCGAACATGATATAAAATCAGCCGTGTTTACCACAGCTCTTCACTATACTGAAAGCAAATTTCTCACCTGGTACATGTCAGAATTCAGGATAACAACAAGCATATCGCGAATTTGACTAATTATCACATTATCTATATTTAGTGGATGCTTCGAAGCATTTTGCCAGCTTCTGGTATTACCAGTGATTTCCAGCTGCTGTTGGTTCACATTAAGTAGATAAGAATTGGACAGAGCTGGTGGATAAAAAGTTGGACGCATGCCATTTTGTGAGCTGCGATAGTGACCGGACGGTTGGATACACTGAAAGTCTGGCCTTTGTGAGTACGCGACATTTCGTGATGGCCAACTCTGGAAAGGAACGTCTACACAACGGAAAATATCCCTCTACTATATATTTGGGTAGAAAAACACGAAAATAATAGTAGCAAGTGAAGAGGACACTTCCAATATAAAATCTATCTCTGATGATATTTACGTTACAAGAATTCATGAAAGAAACCTGTTGGTAAAAGAATGCTGTCGGTGAGTCGTTGGCATGAGCAGGAAACGACAGATAGAAGTATGAAGCACAAACTGGACACCGTACCACGGATCCTACCTGAGGTACATGTTGTTGCTGAGCTCCTACCGCTGGTGACGGAAACATCGCGTAACCACTGTACAACTGCGCCATCCCAAAACGCCCCACCTTCCGTGCCCTGTTAAGAAGGCCACTGTACAGCAGCAAAGTGTGTCTTACACTATGTGGCACACTTTGCTACACGTGAGCTTTCCGCAACTAGGGCTGACGGACGTTTCCTTCCACGTGGATACAGTGATTATTGATTTTAACAGTAGTACTGAAGAATGAAATGCTCTAGTATGGTTGCATTGACTCGCACACAAATATCGTGACGTTATGTTTATGCGTGCGCGTGTGCATGTACCTCTGTTTAAGTGATAGTGGTCCACGTAAATAACGTGTGCACAAATGCTTGTAGAGATGTCATCCGTAAGACAAAATTTCAAATTTATTTATTTCATAGCGGAACAGAAGCGTAAGGAAGAGGGAACTGTCCTGCCGGGGTCGAGAATGTCTGCCATCAATACCACTGATAGTAAAGGAGAGGTAGTTGCAGCTAACAGTGGAAACATGGAGAGTTGTGGTGTTACGAGGCGCGCGCAGGTAATTAATTAGTCCTGTCTAATTTTCATCCTCATTAGCTAATTCACTCAGGAGTGATATAAATATTTGCTCATGATATTGTCAGTGAAGTACAGTCCAATATGCCTAAAAATCCGTAGTGACAACCGTGATTTTATTTCTATTCATTCTATTCAGTTTTTGCAGTTCCTACTATCTCTTATGAATATTACTGATTGAGAGTTCTTTTCGTAGAACTCTAATATGTTCAAAATATACATTCAAAAATAGAATATAGGATTGTTAATCGTATAGAAGTTATCTGTGTTGGGTATAAATCAGGTAATAAGGCAGTACTTCGAGTTTACACAATTTGTATTCGGTGTAAGCTTCATTAAAGTTAAATCAAAAAGTGTCAATTATGTTTTATACCGGAGGTATGATAAGGGCACAATTTACAGTAACAAAGTATTTGTAGAATTTATACGATGATAGCGAGGATGAAATGGAGGATGTTAAATTGGATGAAAGAAGTATAACATCAGTCACTGAAGACCTTTCCTTCAGTAGTAAACTGAAAGAGACCATGCAGAATAGCGCGGAAAGTCACAAAAAATGTGAAATGAGTAATGCCAAGGATGGAAAGGAGGAGTTTCCAGAAAAACAAACTGAGCAGGTATTATGCTTTATTGTATGCCTATTTTATAGAATTATGCTTTTTGTTATTTTTCTTTACTTCTGCAAAGCAAAAGGATTAAAAAAAGGTAGTAAAGAATAGTGCAGAAGGTGTCGTTTAGATAGGCTAGCATTAAATTTCAAAATATGAGAACCCCAGTAACATTTAACTTATAAATGAAGCATTTCATATGATGAACTCTTTTGAAAAACGAAATATTGAAGTAGCACATTTAAACTAGAGGTAAATGGTGGTCTATTCTTTTTTTTTTCAGTTGTATATATATTCTTGAGGGTTGTTCCCCAATGTTACTCTTTGTTTTATTGTCTCATTTTGTAAATCTCATTAAAAAAAAAAAAGAAAAATGGAAGTAAAATATTTAATATGATTATTAAAAGGTTGTAGAGATCTTCATAAGAATTGTACTTTTGCGGTATCTGAACAACCTGTAATAGATTTTTCGAAATATTAAACAAAGCTTAAGAAAAATTTAAATGTCTACAAAAAATGCCAGAATATTTCACTCAAAATGTTGGGGAAGAATGTTAAGTGTATTTTGTAAAGTTCTCGTAAAAAGATTCCTGAAATGTCTTTTTCAGGCTACGCAAAATCTTGCAAAACAAGTTAATTTGGTTAAGAGTAAAGTGAGGAGTAGCACTGTGGTGATCCACTCCGTCCATGAATCTTCCGACGAAACTTTCTGCAGATTGCTACAAGGGCTACAAGACAATACTCTTACACACAAAGAAATTGTTGATTCAGTTTTCAATGTGGTAAGTCTAAATGTCTGATTAAAATCACAAAAAAAAGAAAAACATTAGTTCTGTCCTAAATGGTTCCTTTTTTTAGCTTGTTGGCGGAACATTCGATATTGAATCAAAGTTTATCATTGAAGATTTCGAAAATATTTCTCGCCTATTGCATCTCTTAGACGCAGCTCCACCTCGTTTACAGGTTTGATTTATTATTTCCCTCTCAGTTTGAGACATGTTTTCTCAGTGAATTTCAGTTTTTCTGTACTTGTTGATTTTTTTTTTGCAAGTTCCTCCCATTCACAGCTGCTTACCTGTATACTGAATGCATCAAGCAATATCAATACTATTCGGTACTGCTGGATTTGTCAAGTGCTTTCGCTAGCTTAATTGCATAATCGTATATTTTTAGGCAGAAGTATGGAGCGTGTTCATTGGTGTCGTCAAAAAAAGTGCTCGTAATATGCAAGCTTGCTCAAGAGTTGGCCTTATCTCAGAGGTTTTTTTTTCTTTTTCTGAAACGTCTTCTAAAGAATTATTTCCCAATGAAATCAAATTTTTGGAAAAGTTGCTAATTTAGATTCTGAATCGATTATCAGGCTGCGACATAGTTGTCTCAGATTTGTTAGTACAACTTCTTGGAGTGCTGACCACTTACAGTATCACCGTTAAGGAGACCAAAAGATTTCTTCATGCTTTGAAGGCAGTAAATGGAAAATGGGTATATGTTTTTTTTTTTTTTTTTTTTTTCGCATTGATTCGGTTAATGTTGGATAATTGTGCCTGAAATGCCGTGCAGCAATTTATCTGTATTCGCTTTCTGAGCAGAGAATGTTTATTGAAAGTAAATCTTTGCTTTGTAAACTAAATTACAGTGTAAGAATTCAATCAAACTTTTGGATGTATTAGAAGAAATGCCGAAGCGCGATGGTGCGGATGTTTTTTTCTCATTTCCTGGCGTGCGCTGTGCGGTTAGCTTCTTTGCCTTAATTTAGGATTACTGTTAAAATAGTACCAAAATAGGAATGCTAGATATTGACAGGTAGAATTTTTAAGGGCATTGCATTACCTCCGCTGACCAAGTGGCCTTATCAGAATGGATGGAGTTTTTGCACTTGGTTGAAAATGGACCCTTTAAACAGTGTCAATTTTGAAAAGGAACGTCCTTATATATATTGGTATATATAAATTTATTTTTGTTACTGAGGTAGTGTTTTAAATTGCTAATAAAAACAGTGTTCGAATAGATCCGATTTTGCTTATTTTTTTGTATTTTATCAGTAATGGTATTCTTTTTCAGTTTTCGGACAACAAAAGGATTGGGTTACAGTTGTTATATTATGGGCAATTGCTTAGTAATAAGTTGTATTAAAGTCGCAGGTAAGGAGACAGCAAGATGCATACGATTTGAATTGACTCCTAGAAGGTTTGTTTTTTATATTATTGTGTATGAAAAAAATTTTTTAGAGTGTAGATATTTCGAGAGTTTCTTTTAGATGGCACCATGTTACAATCTCTCATATTTATTCCCGTTGGTCGAAGAGCGAAATTCAGTGCTTCATAGATGGTCAGATGATCGAATCCTTTGACGTACCATGGTATCCACATGTTTTACTTCTTTCCCTTTATTAACCGCTTTTACTTACTTTGCGTGTTTGTCTCCATAAAATCGAATAATGTCATTTTGAAAAAGGGTTATTTTTTTAGGTTTATTTCAACGACTGATCATTTTGATAAATGTAGTATTGGGTGTGGTCCCGACGGAGAAGAACCATTCTGTGGACAAACAGCAGCGTTGTATGTATTTTCAGAAGCCTTAAGTGCACAACAAGCTAATGCAATCTTTTGTTTGGGACCTTCTTATCAAAGTCGTTTTCTGCATGAAGACGAGACTGATTTATCCGATGATTATAAAAAGGTAGGTATCATTATCACTCTAATTAGTGCTGTTGAAACTTCTATTTATATATGAAATTACATTTCAGTTTATATTTGATGGAAGACTCAGTTCTTCCATTGTCATAGCATATTCACCGAAGAATTGTGACGGACAGTTATGCTTGCATTCAGCGTCTAAAACAGCTGCTTCGTACTTTGTGCAGATTCCACACGCCATTATGAAAGAGGTTAACATTTTTACCAATCTTGAAGAATTTCGTTATTCCTAGATATTTTTTCTATTTTTGGATTTTTTAGAATAGTGTTATAGTACATGGTGAGATCTATATCTCGTATGCCTTTCCTGGTGTTTTTTAGGGCGTTGAAGTGGTGAAAACTTATTCAATTCATAATTCGTTACATTCCTTGGGCGGCATACAGATGCTTTTGCCTCTGTTTTCACAGCTTGATTTTCCTCAATATGATGGAAATGTGCGGAAAGTTGATGTCTGGTAATTTTCAAACTTTTAGATCCTATGCTAATTAAAAATTTATTATTAAGGAAGTGTTATTTTGCTGTTTGTACATTTAGCTCTGTAGAAATACCTTTCTTGGGTATTTATTTACAGACTTGCGTACTCGAATCTTTTCCATATCCCATCTGCCTGTAATCATTTAATAATGTTTGCTAGTCTCGGTCATTATTTTCATTAGCTTCTCTGTATTTTGTATATTCTAACTGTACAGGTCCTACAACTAGTTGAAGTATATAGGATCTTTTTTAATCGTCATCGCTTTTTTTGAAGATGTGACGATTCTAACACTCCTAACAGCTTAATTTTTACGGACTTAAATTTCCTTACATTCCTGCCAAGTTCTTTACATTATCATTGATAGTCATATCATTTTTTCATCTATAAATTCAAATTTTGTCTGGAAACTTTTAAAAAGATTTCGACAAACCTTGAAATTTAGCACTTCAACCTCCTCTGTTCCTTCTTAACATCTTAGTTCATGTGAGGAAGGGAAGTCTTATCACGATAACAGAAGGCGTTCAACGATTATATTCAAGTTCGTCTTGTTATTCTGGATTTTTAGTGTTACCAGACTTTAAGTATTACCTAAACAATTGTTTTTGATGTTCCTGTAATAAATTAAGTGGAATCACTTTGAGTTTTGTTTTTACTGTTATCATTTTTGACTCAAGAATGAAAAAGGTAAGATTACTACCCGAGAACGAGTTTTAACTAGAATGATTTATCTGGCAAAAAATTTAATCGAGCTGTTGAAAATAAAAATGATAATTTCATCATTGACTCTTCCTCGAGGTAGGGTCGTTCTGTTAATACTTTTCTCAATATTTTTTAATGTTAAAAAAATTTTAATTCATCAGCAGGAATTTACTATGAAATTTCAGTTCGAAATTACTATCAGCTATATCTCTCCTGCTGCGAACTGCCTCGAGTGCCCCCCAACAACTTTATCATAGTAGAGCATTTCTTGTAATTTCTCAAGCTTTGCATGAAGTAGGTTTTCCCAAAAATTTTTTTTTGATTATAATTAGTGGTCGTATTAATAATACAATGCTTTTTTGTAACATTTATCATGATTGATTTGTTATTCGTACTAATGGATTATGCCTTTTTCCAGGCGTCTCCTACAAATCTCAGTCAGCATGTACTGGAAATATTAATCGATATTTCGAAATATCTATTGACACTTCCTTCGGGAACACCATTATTGAAACATCTTTTCGATTATATTCTTTTCAATCCTGAACTTTGGAGTAGAGCTGATGCCACGGTAAACACTGGTTTTTGCACTACCTCAAAAATTTTTCTGCCATTTTATTTTTAAAAATTCCATGTTATAGTGGGACAAATAAAGTATTTCGAAGTAGGAATTTTAGGTTATTAAACTATCCTTATCTTTTATTATGGTAGATTTATAAAAAAAATATGAATTACCTTATCTCTGCTTTTTCAATCACTTTGAGGTAGCAATGTAGCCTTTCAATTTTTTATTAGGTGATAACGATTATTTTAGATACAAATTCAATTATATTACTTTTTGGCAAGCGAATTTTTGACGAATGCCAATTTTATATTGCTTGTGCAACGCTGTGCTACGATAGTAGAAGTGCTTCATGCTATTAAGTTGTACTATTGGATTGTTGTGCCACGTCCACTCTCACTGTACAGTGTTGCTCATCCTCAAGGAAGGCCGTCTCGGTAAGCATTAATTCTGATTTTGGTTGTTTTACATTTTGACCTTCGGAAAATTTCATTGTAAAGGGGGTCACACTTTTGGGTATCAGAAAAGTAGTTTTTTTTTTCTTTTTTTTTTTTTTTTTTTATTTTTGGAGATTAAACCATTTAATGAATTGTTACTAAATTGAAATCCAAAAATTCATTTATGGATTTTGTATGATCCAAACTTTTACGGCAAAACAGTTTCTTTAGATTAAGCGGTAAGTTTGTAAGAAAACACTTAAGTGGATAGAGTTGGCAAAGCTTTTAAATGGTTTGGAGACATGATGCGTTCGGTTTCTTTTTTTCCCCCTATGCTAATAGATATTTAGAACGGAAGTGGTTGCTATACGTGCGCACATGTTGACTTTCGTTTCTCGATTAATATGCATGCCAGATCCTAAGGAGAGTGGCACTATGAATCGTGATGGTGAATTCAATGCGTTGTTAAATTTTATCGCCACTGTAAACGAAGTAAGCAATAAATCTTGATTTCAATTACTTCACAGTCAAAATGGTGCAGTTAGTCTGGCTAATAAACAATATCGAATGCTGTAAGATCAAAAGCAGCAAATAGGCAGGTTAGATTTTCGATTATGACTGTTATTTGCTTCATACTTAAGATATTAGAAGTTTAAATTTGAAGGATGATAATTTGTACGATGTATTGGCTGTTACCACACGCTTACTTTCCGAAAAACCGGCAGCAATGGTACCGGCATTCGATCGAAAGAAAGGTCTTGCAGTCGTGTTCAAGTTGATTAACTCTGTCAATGAACTTGTTCGGATACCAGCTTTGAAAATATTTGGTTATTTCTTATGTCGCTCGACCCTCAAGTGAGACTTATTTTTGATTCGTCAGGTTTTTTGGAATCAGAAAATGGAAGATACACAGTACCCACCTATAAAATACTAAGGTCTATTATGTGGCTCCTACATACATACAAGCAACTTCAATAAACTTATATAAGTTTATTGAAGCTGTTGCTTCCCATCTTGGACTCGATACCATAAGGACTAATTTTGGTTAGTATATCTTTTACTTTGCCCCAAACAGTAAACCTATTATTGATTTATGAAAATTTCAGACGAAAGACAGATTCGGTGTGTAATCTTAACTTACTTTCACTTTTTACTGATCGGCTGTTATTGAACGCAAGCCATCTTACATTGGCAACATATAATGTGTTGTTTGAAATACTTACTGAGCAAATGACACCAACAATAAATTATGTGGTTCATACATCTGTTAGCGATACGATGAGATTTGAAAATCCATCGATGCTTAAAGTTATTAGTAACCTCATAACACAAAGTGAAAACAATTTGGAATTAATGAAAGTAAGTTTCTTTGGCGGAATTTCTTTACACTGATTAAATAATGTTTGAGGAGTAGGAGATGTTTTTGAGAATTTACGGTTTTATTTTCCACTGTTTGATATTGCAGCAGTGTTAAAAACTAAGCTGAATTTCCTTTACCTTTCATCGTAGAAAAGAAAATAAAAAGTGCAGAATTAAGGTAATAGTGTTTCTGAGTATTCTTTGTAAGTGAAACCTTCAGGTGAGGCGAGTTTTCTTAGAAGATTTACTTCACATGTGCGAAAAATCGCGAGACAATCGGCGCACGATTTTGCAAATGAGTGTATGGCAAGAATGGCTCATTTCATTAGCGTATATTTTTCCAAGAACCGAAGATGAATTAGCAATCAGTGAACTTGTTTATCGGATCTTTGCACAACTTCTCTTTCATGCTATATATTTAGAATATGGAGGTTGGAGAGTTTGGGTTGATACCCTTGCCATTGCTCATTCAAAGGTACAGATTTGACTATTTGCTTTTAAAAGTTTTGAACAATGGAGGGAGTAGGAAACAATGCTTATACAGACTATACAGAATAAAGTGCTAATTGAAGTTAACTGAACTGATCATAGAGAAATAAATAACTCCTGAATGCACTGTGTACAGTTTTCGTGAATTGGTATTGTTCAATGAGATTAACATATGATATTAGGCTCATTCCTTTTCAGGCACTGAAAATCGTCCTGCATCCGTAATAAAAAATAAGAACAAAAACTAAAACGGGCTTGATCATCTAGGTAAAGCGACACATGTTTTATAAAAAGAGAAATCTCAACAGCAGTTATCTAAATCAACTGGATCAGTTAGATTAGAGAAAATGTTTTAGTTAAATAGGATGAAGTTTCTTTGCTTCAATAATCTTTCAGGTATCATGGGAACGTCATCAGGCGAAGTTTCATAAAGGTGGTGAGCGCGAGACGGACGTTATATTCGACTTAGTTCAAAATCTTGTCTCATCTGTGGCTTGTACTGCAGTGAGTTTATAAATATCTCAATATATCATTAAATACAGGAAAAGAAATTCGACTTTTTAATACTTTTTCAAGGATGGACTTGTGGATGAAATGGGAAAAAAAGGTGAGTCGAAAGTATCAGCTGATTTGCCAAGTTCCATCTATCGCACTCCAGAATTCTGCTGGTCAGATGTACATTTGAGGTTGCTAGATGACTTGCTCGTTTCGATCGAAAATACTGTCGAAGACTGGAAAAAGTATGAAATTTCCAATAAAATTTTCCTGATGCTGCTTTTGAATTTCCGTGATAATTTAATTTTTTTAATGTTTTCAGAGGTACATCAGCAATACTGGATGTTGTGAATAGCAGTGAGAATAGCATATTTGTTGCTAACTGTGTTCACGTATTGTCGCAGCTTATTGATTCTTTGGTGATGGCCTGCGGAGGGCTGCTTCCTCTTCTGGCTGCTGCTACATCTCCCAATGTAAGTTATCATTTAAAAAGTGTCGAAATAATTTATTCTTATATCTGAATAATTGCATATTAATGCCAATTACATTCTTGATTGAAAAAATCTCTCAGAGCGAGTTGGAAATAATGGATTCGACAAATCAAGCATTGGCCATAGGCAGTGCTGCTCGTTTGTTGGCACGTTTTGTCGTTCTAACGGATGTTTTTGTATTTGCATCTGGAATAAGTTTTAGTGATCTTGAACAGGAAAAGAATATGCCCAGTGGTGGTATATTACGACAGACGTTACGTCTTGGTAAAATTTGCTTAGCTATTAATTCATTTTAACCATATTAAATGTTCTGGATAAGTCAAAGTTTATTGTAAAGATACAGTGGAAATAATTTATAGTGTCGACAATGGCTGTGCGAAATATACTTGCCTGTCGCGCAAAAACAACTCAGGGCAGTGTATTGTCTCTAGATGTCAGACAAGTAATGCGAGCACAACAGATCGCTGAATTTGTATCTGGTGCATTGGACGTAGTGAGTATTTTAGTATGAAATTGTTCCCTTCTAATTAACTTCAAGAAACATGATTTATCCTTTTTTTTTTTAGAAAGACAAAGAAAAGATTGCGGATCCAGAACATTTGATACAGGATATTGATTTACAGCGACTTAGAGGAGTAATATATCGAGATATGGTAGATTCTTTTATCTCTCATTTCACTCATTTCATGTCTTCTGCTAATTGTTCAACGCTCTGTACAAGTTACTATCTTGTGTTTTTAAAGAGTATGTGCATGAAAATGAGTTAACAGAGTTAAGTTTCTGACTTCTCAGTTATTGTTTGAAACAAAAAACTATTTAGGAAGAGAATCGACAAGCACAGTTTCTGGCTCTTGCGGTCACTTATTTATTATCAGTGTTAATGGTATCTCGTTACAGAGATATTTTAGAGCCACCATCCACTCCTAGTCCGTTTTTTGATACAACTATAACTGGTGGCACAAATAAAGGTATAGATTATTTACCAATCCTATGATGCTGCGAATGACATTTGTTTTTTTATTATTATTATTATTTTTTTTTTTTTTAATGAATTTATGCTTTCTTGAAGATGATGGCAGTGGTCTGAGACATGCGCGCGAAGAATCGTGTGCAGAAGAAAATGGTCATCGAAATAATATTACTGGTGGGATTGGTTTTATCAGGAAAGAATCTGCAATTTCACTAGAAGACAACAGGAAAGAAGAACAGAGCAATATCTATCGGCAAGATCAGCTTGACACATTTAGTGTTAGTATATTGGTAAACATTGGGAAAACCCTTGATTTTGTATATCTCATAATTTTGAATCCTTCTTGAAATCTTAAATATATTCAAGATGTACTTTGTACAATGTTTTAAGCGTTGTAGGACAACAGCCTTGCAAATCGCGAGTTAGAAACTGGAGAACGACGAGTTTATCTCACAAACAAATTGCAGAAAGCTTTAGAAACAACAGCTCCGTTACTGCGTGAAATATTAACAGATTTCCGTTCTTATCTTCAGAAAACGCTTTTGGGAACCCATGGGCAAGAAATTATGAATGATGCTAAAGGTTCTTATCATTAAGTTGACTTGATTTTGCATGGAAAGAGTGTTTTTCCTTTTTTTTTTACAAATTTAGTGATGGAAACAATGAAAAACCAGGCAGGATCTGTAATCGAACTTGTAATGTTGTTATGCTCCCAAGAGTGGCAAACTTCTTTACAGAAACATGCTGGACTAGCTTTCATTGAACTTGTAAATGAAGGCAAGTTTTTTTTTATATTTGTTTTACTTAGGTGTTCTAATCAGGATTGCTTTATTCGAACATCATAATTCAAAACTATACTGTGCACTTATTCTGCAGTTTTCGAGCAAGAATCTCTTTGCTGTTGATGAATGAAGTTTGTCTTCCGTAATATATGAGGTCCATTTTCTGGCCGTCTTTATCATTATTTGAGCGTTAAGGACATAAAAGTGGAATTTTGTATGGTTTTATGTGTTGCAACAGTAAAAGCAGTCCCTTTCAGTTTATATAATTTATTTCTGGAAAGTTTAAAATCAAAATCTTATGATGTTTTAGGCACTTTTGATTTGTTTGTTTTTCATTTTATATGAATATTGTCCCATAAATTTATATGATTTTTTAATGTAATTTTAGGTCGTTTAATGGCACACGCAACACGAGACCACATCTTGCGGGTTGCGAATGAGGCTGATTTCATATTAAATCGCTTGAGAGCTGAGGATATCAGCAAACATGCTCAATTTGAAGTAGTTTTTCAAATAACCAATTTGCTGCAGTTTTTCTTTTACATCAACTTTATGCTGGGATCTTAAATGCGTTAAATAACTTTGCAGAGTGATGCCGCTGAACAGATGCATCGGCGTCGAAAAGAGGAACAGGTTAACGATCATCTGGTAACTGCGAATCGACGCAGAGATCTTCTTGTATCAGCACGTCTATTACAAAGGTTGACAACATTGTTGTCATCTCCTGGCGGTGCATGGAATGATCCGAGTCAACGTGTGTAAGTGTTTTAGTTACTGTTTCTTATTATCAGGTGATATTTCTTATTTATTTATTTATTTTATTTTATATTACTTTAATTTTGCTTTATTTTATTTTATTTTATTTTTTTGAGACTCATATGACTTTTTTTAATATTATAAATATGATATATTTCCATGCAGCATTTCTTATCTTTTCTTATCTATATTTGGGTTAGTGGTTCTTTCTAGAAATACATTCTGGAAATTAGATGTTTGGGAAGATGATTCAAGACGACGTAAACGTTTCGTACAGAATCCCTACGGCTGCCACCACTCAGCAGCCTGTCTAAGAACTATCTTAGAAAGCAAATCATCTGATAAAGAGGTATCTTAATATTTACTCCATAACAAATGAAAAGATCTGTAGATGGGATATTAAAGAGTGATTGAATGCATATATGATGATGCTTGAATATTACAACTTAAAAATGATAGAAAAATGAATTTTTCTTTTAAAATATTACGAAGATTAAGTAACTGCATAATTTTGAATAATAACGTCACTATCAGTTCAGATTGATAAAGCTCGTGAAGATCTGTTGCGGGATCTCGTAGCGCAGCGTTTGGTTTCACTAGGGTCTTTAAAAGCTGGTTCCGCTTTGAATGAGCTTGTTGATGAAACTGATTTCGAAAAATGGGCCACTGAGCCTGACACTGCTGTCGATTTACAAAGAGGTGAAAGTTTCACATTTCACGGCATTGCTGTAAAATTAATTAACCTTTCAGTGCCTGTAAAACTAAAATTTGAATGAAAATAAAAGTGGAAAAAGAATTTTTTAATTGCCAAAAGATGACTTAAGCTTTTCTGTTTTGCTTTCTGTTCATTTCTTTATCTAAAATCCATTTTAAATAGTACGAGAATGTAAGAACGGGAATTTTTATTTTAAGTAAATGTAATCTTTATCAAACATCAAGTACATTTCATCTGGAAGTCCCTCAGGCACGGTATAGTCTTCTTTCAATCCCCTCATATAGATTATACTTTTTCGTTTTCCTATTGCTAGTAAACAATGTGGAAAAATATTTAGCTGTGTTGGATTAGTCTAATGCAAGTTTAACTGATCTCTTATGGAAGGATTACGGGTAAAGCCATTTTAGGGAAAGCAGGAATTAAGAGTATTAGGAAGTGTATCATATAAGTTTCAAGACAGAAATGAATTTTTTCTTCCACATCAAGTGGGATAACAACATGTAAATTGACATAATATTCTGTCTGGAATCTATAATTATTGCTTCGCACCACTGTTTTTTAAGACCATCTGCTTTTCCACGATGCAGACATATCGGTACCTTATCTTGTTTGATATATATGTGTATACAAAGCAAGATAGATTTCGCCTAGTAACTGGCAAGTATTGTAGGTCTTACTGATCTTGCTGTTCTTTTATATGCACCCTGTCATTTTTGAATACTGAGAAGATTCGACTAAAACTGTTGGTTGCAGTATCGGTTAGGCGAACTGCTTATTATTTACCCCATAATATTCAAATTTTTAAGAATAATTTAGATGAACACTTGAAATTTTTTTTTAAATCTTTAAATCTTTGTCGATTAAGTAGTTATTTTATGGTGACGAGTCATTTGAACAAGTATTTTTATTAAAGATGTCAAAACATTCAGTTATTGACATAATTTGCATTATTCCAACTTTTAGATTGAGAAGAACTGAGTTGCAACAATTCTAATTTTTTCTGAATTAGTTCCTTCTCTTGCTGTTCCTAAACACGCCGACGAAAATAATCGTAATCCATTGAGAAAGCAAGTTCTCTTTTTACTCTTGGACTATTTTATAAACTTTTGACTCTCTCAAAGTTAGGTGAAGAAAATTGCTCCGAATGAAGGGATATGATTAGCAATAGACTGCATATGATAAATGTATTACCAAACAGTTATGGATGGCTGATATGGATATTTGATGTGTGTATGTGTGTGTGTGTGTTTCGCAAACTTCCGGTTCTACATCGAATTACTAGATTTATTCACCATGTTGAGCAGATTTGATAAATCAAGAACATTTTGGAATTGTAATTTGAGATATTGTTGAAATCGCTGACATCTAGTCCTTGAATATTTTTTTTTACACAACGTAGACAGCATAACTGTGTGCACAATAATAATGTCAGTAAATAGTCCATTTAATACACATATTTATATGATTAAAGTTTCCAAATAATTTTTCTTTCATTCTTTGCAGTGGGAGGGCTACTGATTTATTTATTCTTTTTTTAATTGAACACTCAAAATATACTGTGGACTGTTTATTGACATTGTTACTTTGTGCTCAATTTTGTAATTTACTTAATAAAAATAATGTTCCTAACTACTTCTTCGTCTGCATTATTTTTCTTGCTGAATGACCGTTTCTGAAACTATGGATAATGAAAAGTTGTGAATCGAATCGATAACAGTAAAAAACCAGTGCTAATTTAAAAGTAATCTGAAGTCTTCACTCTCCCAGCACTTCTGTTTGCATGAAATTATTTAATAATATAGAGTAATTTTAAATGAAAACGCTTTTCAGAAAAAACAACCTATGGAACAACAGCAAAATTAATTGCGCCAGGCGTTGTTGTGCCGGGAACTCTTTCCATAACAAATTATGAACTTTTTTTTGATGCTGATGAGGATGATCCACTATACAAGGAGCAAGATCCTAAGGTTACTGTTTTTGTTTTGTTCACTGTTTCTTCCTGAAGCTGCCAATTCTAAGCATCTATTCTTTTTTTCTAGAAAACCAGGTCGCCAATATTTTTCATAATAGAGTCTATCAAACCTTTTGATATCATATAAATTTCTCGAATTTTCTTTTTTTGTTTCGTTTTGTTTGATTTTGGTTTAGAACTTCCTAGTCTTATGCTTTATGCAGAGAAAAATTAAATGTAGATGGATGCGGTGAATCATTGATGGTAGATATTGGGTAAATGTTGCAAGTATACTACCTTTGATGGCCAAGTAAATTATAAAAGCCCTATGAAATTGATGCCATAAATTTTCTGACTCAAGCAATAATTTTATCAGAAAAAAAAAAGCTGAATATTAAGCATTCATCGGTTCGTTCCAATTGAGCAGTACAATCACAGCAACATTTAACTACAAATAAACTTATTTGCAGCTGAAAATATTCAAATCGGAAATTACGAAAATATGCATACATGCACAAACACGTACAGAAATTTTGTTTTGAGCATTAAAAATAAAATGAAACATCGGGAAAATGGCCTATTTGTAGTTGAGCGCATTTACAGGACTTTAACAGCACCAAAAAAATGGAGTGTCGTTTTTTTCTTTTTTTTTTTAATAATGAAAAAACCCCGTAGTAATTTATTTGTCGTCTTCGTTATTGCAGTTTTTTAACAAGGAAAAGAAACGAAATTTAGTAGTTGGAAATTTCTGTCAATTTTAGAAAAGCAAGAGAAATTAGGGATTTGTTAGGATTATAAGGATTCAAGAGCGCGTACATTGAGGATCAGTTGTCGAACAAGATTCCAAGTAATCTTTGCGCTTTGATCGAGAAGATGTGCTGGCTCTCCCTTGAGAAGATCCAGCTGAGGCAGGAAGTAATGCGGACATTTTCGACATTGTAAACAGGATACCAGTTGTAACAGCACACCTGAAGTAAACAAGCCAGAAAGATCGATAACTATTCTATGAAAGTCTAGCTTAAATTCTTTGGTTAAGTTTTAGTGTAAAAATTCTAAGCATTAGAAGAGATAACAAAAAATGCTGGTAAGAATAGTAAAAATACAGCAGAGTATCGGAACTGAATTTCCGTTCTACAACTTGGGAAGATTACATTTTTCCAAATATTTCACTTTCGAGAGAGAGTAAAGAGACGAGAGATAGGAAAGTTTTGCTATATTTAGTGTTTTATAGTAATAATTCATCCAAAGATATAATATCTGACTAGCTTTCCCTCTGCTTATGTGCACTTAGTGAACGAGGACGAATATTGTGATCTTCGCTGTTCTAAAAGGCTTTCGTGTCGTCGGGTCTCAATAGAAGTTATTATGAGATGGCTTTTATAATATTATGAAACAAATTTCTAAATCAGAGCTTCTGAACATTCTTGAAAAGAAAAAAAAAGGAATTAAGAGGCTAATTATTTATTAACAGTTTGATATAATGTGCAGTTTGCTACTCTTCTTTTACAAAACTGGTAGATAAATTGGTAGCTTGTTTTGACAAGAATTATTGTTCAAAGTGGAGGTTCGAAGTCAACCTGTAATAGTAGAATTTTCCATGAAAACTAGATTTTGGTTTGCTATGATTTTTCAGTTTAGTTTCAACAATTATATCAAAGTACCAATGACTCGATCACCGATAAATCGTTCCTCCCATTCATATTCATTGTAATGTTTCTCACATTCAAACAGTAGTAGTGTTTTCAAAATGTAATTAGTGATCGGTGATTGCGGGAAATCGAGATGCGTGTCGCGTAGGCATTTCAAAATCGAAAACGATTTACGTCTACTGCCATGCTGCAGTAGTGTATTCTCCGCATGGTGTAAACTCATCGCCCACGCGTCACCTTCCATCGAACTGGCCTGTAATTAATCAGTGATACGAACCCACCCATAATCAGTACTAATTGATTTCTTTTTCTCCTTGACGATCCATGTCGAAAAAGGTCATACATTACAAATTATCTTCCATTCGATAGTCATTTACAGGTGGTAATCAGATTTGAATGCTGTGCTTATGCTTCATTTTTTCTTTTTTCCTTCCCGATTTCGAATTCAAATTTTTTGTCTGACCCATTTGTTTATTTCTTGTTGAGGTAGTAGTATTTTGCAGTTGTGAAGCTACCTAATATTATTCCTGAGGCTATTGCTTGATTGCCATGAATGTTAATATTGCCTTTCAATCCATGGCACCGTTGCTGGGCCAGATTGCGATCTAAAGGACCAAGTGAAGTCATTCTGTGTTCCCTGAACTGAACGATTTCAAATAATACATACAAAATTTGTAGACTGCCTGTCTTCAAAAAAGAAGGTGTCCATTTGTGCAAAATCAATGACACGAATGACATTATAAGGTGCTATAAATAATGTATTACGGTAGCGCACAAAGTGGAGTGTGCTCCGCCCGGAGAGTTAATCGAATTAGTGAAATGTTCCGCTACTTTTCAAGGGAGAGATGCATGGTTTAATCGCCGAAATTTACACATACTCAGATGGATGTTTGAATTTAATCGATTTCAATTTTTTGAAAATTTCCTGCAAAAGTAAATGTAGAAAATTTTTACCATTTTTTGAAACTTATTTAAGGGTATTTTGATTGAAGGGTATAATAGAAACTTCTATCTCCTAAAGCTTTTTTTTTTCCTTTTGTAGTAAGCAACTCCACCAGAAATATGATTGCTTATTGCAACAGAAACAAGAAACATTAGATATAGATTGCTGTATAATTGTATCTGGCTGGTTTACGTTTGGGCTTCAGCATTTTTGCAAAGATGTAGGGGAAGTGGACGAAAACCACTAGGCCTTCACGTTAGCGTTTTCTTTTCTTTTTAGGACCAGAGGTGTTGACTTGAAATAAAATACAGAGTTATTTGATGGAGGAAATGGAGTTTTCTTCGAAAGCAGTTTCCGAAACAGACCTGTTTATTGGGTTGATTCTGAGCGGCATTAGTTTCCTTGCTGAACAAATCGAAACCCTCACTTTTCACTTCATTAGCAATGGATGGATTTGGCCAAGGAATATTGCTTCGAGGCCAGTGGCTTGCACTTCGAGGCCAAATTCCATTACATCGAAATGCACAGGTGATCTGGACGATATAATCGTCGTGTATCCTCAGCTTAACGTCACTGGTATCAGGTACCATCTTGCAAATATCGCGGTACTGTGACTTCTCCACGCTTTGTCCTACCAAGGTGTGAAAACGACTTCGGATTTTTCTTGCTGATAAGTAACCACTGGCAGTAATAAATTCCACCCATAAAGACATAGATCGTTTTCGACCATCGCTTAGCTTCAGGACGGCACATCCTTGAATGGACCCATCATCCACAAAATTGAATACTCCCATTTGATTGAGATATAGGATTACTTCATACTCGCATGGTGAGTGCACTATAATCTGAAATTGTGACTGTCAGTCTCAGACGGGAAGAAAGTTCGGATTACAAGGTATTGGCAAGGTTATGTATAATTCATCATTGGTTATTCACTGTTTAGGAAGTTAAAATCTTTTTTTATTTAATGCAGATAAATTTATTCTCTATTCATATGTGATTATTGTAGTTTGACGAATCAACTTTCTTGATTCTCTGAGTTTTTGAGTCAAAAAGCTTTTTAATAAGCATTGCAAGGGTCAGATTCTTGAGCTTTGAGTCTTCGAATTATACCTGGGCATTGAACCAGACAGAATAAAATTATTATTTGGAAGGGACAAGTGTCCTTCAATTTGCAACTTATGTCAAATAGGATTTATCAAGGATGTTATCAAGGGCCATTTTTTCATGATAATGATGATGCGACGATAGGTTATCTGTCAAATTGACACATGAAGATAATATCTTAAGAATTGTCAGTTTGCTTCCTTACATCGTTTTTATTGTTCTGATTTTAAAAGATGGAGTGTGTTAAGGCAGAATACAATTCTATCTTAGATAAAAAGAAAAGGATCGGAAGATTTGGACACTGAGATAAAGGAGAAGGTGAAGCTGAGTGGATGAAGGAGAATGATTATTGCGGTAAGGAACAGAAATTAAACTAAATCATCTCCATGGTTTGCAGTGCAAATTTGAGTATTTGTTTCCTTTCTTTATGAGTCTTTGAAATCTTGGACTGCATTCATTTTGAAATCTTTAAATAACAAATATTCATTAGAAGGTAACATCGTTGAAAGAAATGTGGGCAAGGATGGTTTGGAATTGCTTACCCCTTCATATCGGCCGTTATTTTCGATAAGTGTAGAGATGAATCGCGGTTCCTGTGCCTCAACTTCTTTAAGAATCTCCTGGACAATCTTAGCGATCATATAGATAGCCTTATGTACGTGGCTTTTTCGGGCAGCTACCCTTTCATTGAAATAATGCGATATTTGGTAAGAGGTAACGGCAGCATTTTGGCCTAGCATTGTTGCCTGTTTGGTTGCTGTATAGGTCGTCGTAAAGCCCAAAAATCATCGCATAACTAAAAAAAAAAAAAAAGAAAAAAATTCAATAGAAAAGGATAGGGCGGACAGCAACTGTTAAAACACAACTTTTTAATGATAATGAAAGATGACAGTGGTGATGATATGTTAAGATGATTGCTGCTGTTCTTCCTAGTGTCTTTTAACAGCAGTTTTACTGGCAATCGCTAGGGATTTATTCGGTTTTCTTATCTTTTTTTCAGAAATCTAAAAGGAATGAGATGTTGAAAGAGTTGATAGCTGGCCTGAGCTCATAGAATAGCTTCGAACTGGCACAGAGACATCCTTCCCTCTGAGAAGCCGAGCTCCAACTGACACTGATGCTGATGCTCCTACTAGGCTCCTTTTCAACACAACATCTATACTGCTCATATTCGTCTAACACTAGCATAAACTATTATCAGTTAGTCATCAAGTCGAAGTTCCCTTTCCCTCATGACCGTCATGGCCACTACAACCGACCTCATCACCGCCATCATCATTATCATTATCATTATCACCATCATTACCATTATTAGCAGCAAAGCACCGTTGCAGAGAGATACCGCCCGTATCTCGTGCAGCCCGTGATGGGTAATGGGGAGCGCATGTCATGTCATTGATGTGTCTGTCTGTCTGTCTGTGTCTGTGTGCACCCGAACTCCGCCCTGTTCGTCAATCTACCTGTTAAATAATAGATGGCATCCATCCATCCATCCAACCTCTCTTCTTGCTTTCCTTCCTTGTGACCGTATCCTTTGCTTGCTGGGTTAGCTTAGTCTACCTGTTTTTTCACTGATTCCAGATCAGAATCTACTACATGCTTCCTTGCTAAGAAGCATTCTTTGCTGTTGTTTCAGAAGGAGTCATCATTTGACATTTCCCAGTCCTCTCTGATGACACACCTTATCACCATTGCCTGAGGAATCCACTCATTTATTCTTACAGTCTTTGGCGCATTTATCATAGTTTTTCTCTCTCCTTTTAGGTATACACATACCTGCAGTGAATCTTCAGTTAGAGCTACTGAAACTATTCGATATTGTTGCTTCATTGATATTTCGTCATTCATTACAGTGGTAAATTAAAAAACCGTTAGCCTTCATAGCCTTCACAAATCTGCCACTGTTAACATAGACACAAATCAAGGAGCACTGGGAGAGTAGATGACCGCACTGATTGTCTTCGTGATAACGTCACTATGTCCATCAATAATTATGACCTGTCGTGACCTTTGACTGACGAAAATCATTTTTCAGAACTCAGTAATTCACTGGATCAGTTTTGTATTTTTTGAGCAAAAACTTGTCATTTTGCATAATTCTCTTGGTAACTACTGCTTCTTGACAGAAATAAATGAAAGCAATATAACTGTATCAGTTTATGGTTATTAACTGGTTATTTTTCACATTTTGTTTTCTTCTTAATTTAGCAAAGAATTCCATTTTTTCATCAGTTAATTTTTCAGAATCAAGTAATTTCTTTTTTCTTACTTAGACAAAACCTTTTCTGTTTTTCTTTTAAATTTTACCTTCATCCGTTATTTCTATTCGTTTTATAATTTTTATATAACTGTAACCCTCAGTCGCTTGGGACATTATTAAATAGTCCAGCTTACCCCTAAGTTTAAATTTTGGGTTATACAGAGAGCAATAGTTTATGGATCAGATACACATAATTACAAAAAAGTCGATTTGTTCGTTTCCGCAGTTGGCTAATTGGCCAATTATAACAATGCCTGCCAGTTGCTGAGTAATTTCATGTAGGTATAGTTTTGGAATGAAAATTTCAAGTTGTTGAAGAGAGCGAAAGAAGCTGTGCATCATTAATTATAAGCATTCGGTGTGTATTGATATATGGACTTAGCAGGCGGTTCCTATTTTTTTGTGGTGTAATAATGCCCAAAGCCATTATTTTTTCATTTCATTACTACAAGGTGACGATAGCGGACGGGAAAGTTTCTGTGCTCATTGCTGAATTCATCACACAAATTTCATTGTAATGATCCTTGCAGTATCCTCTGAAATGACCGCTGCTATCTTCATCTTCGCTTCTGACTTATCCTTTAACGTCATTTAAAGGGAAGATGAAAGCTGAGAGCAATCGACTGACTGTCTATTTCGCGCATTTGATATAAATTAGATCTTGCATTAGAAATTTATCACTGCATTTTACAATGTAATTAAAGATTTCATAGGGGCAGTCATACGTTAAATGTTGATGGTAGTCTGTTGCAAGAGGTTGATAGAATGAAAGGAACTTTGTCGTTTATTGATACACTAACCGTAGGAGTGGGTATAAGTGATAACGTGAAGAAAATTTTTAATTAAAATCCCAATCTTTTTTCATTGTTGCAATGAAAAGGTTGTTTAAAAGGAGAAAAAAGGGAATTTGAAAGAAAAATTAAGAGAGAAATGAATTGTTTACTAGAAGTTTCGGGATTTGGTGGTGCATCTTCCTGCTAATTTTCGATGATGGCCTGAGATTGCACCATTTGCAAAGTAAGAAGCAAGCAGTGCAGTAAGTGATTGACTGCTACTGCTGAGTACTCGGGGCACAACTGAAATGGTATAATTATTCAATTGGGTGCTCTCTCTGTCTCCGGTGCATGATGAAATTCTCGACCGACCAGCTCGAGTAATTTTCTGGTCATTGCTCATATTGGTAGCCCATGATATGATAATTGCTGCAACCGATGGGAGTCTAGCTGTGCCTGGATCATTGATCAGTGAGCACCTGACTGAGGCACCGCACACATGGCATCAGACCGTTCGTATTTCCTTCTAATATCAAGACCAGGCAGGGATCGAGTCATTTTCAAATAAATTATTCACATATAATTGCTCTTATGCATCTCCATTGACCATTGATCCTTTCCACATATGATTTGGCAGTCATTTTACACGTGACAGCAGAAGACGATTTGCACTTCTTGAGGTTTAGGTGCACTATTAAATCATCATAACAGCTGTCTGTTTATTGAAAGAATTCAGCATACAAGTATTGTTAAGCTGGGAACTGAAAGTACCGTCCATTGTGTCGATGAAAATCTGTAGAAGTGAATTAAAACAGTGCAACACTGCGGCCTTCGTAGAGACCAGTTGGATTCATTCTTTTTGCGGTCTATTTTTCTTATATGGAGCTTTTTAAATAATAAATCACTGATTATTTGCGATATTGCGAAAAGGCAGAATTTCTGTTTTTAATTTCTTATGGCAGATAATTTGCAGTGCGCACAGTTCCCTTTTGTTGATTGTATCTGCATTGGTTTGTAGCATTAAGTTGCCCATCCGTCCATCGTACTATTTCCTTCCATTCAGTATCGAGAGTCGAGAATTGCAATCTTCTGAACTTCCATCGCTGCTATCATCATTTACCGTAATCCAATTGCCATTCCTCCCATTGCTCGTATGTGTCATTCATTGGATCCGCCCATCCATTTATATTTTATGGTCATCAGAACGAATGGTTGTGATTGTCATCCACTCGATTTGTTTGAAATTTCAAATCAATTTAATGAAATGAGTGGAAGCGGAAGGACTGAATTAGAATGATAGAGGTGAAGATAGAGGAGATGGGAAGGAGAGAAATAAACTGATGACAAGACTGATAACAATATATGATTGTGAAAAAGTGAAGGTGAACGTAACATTTTGTTTAGCTTGCTTTAATGACACAAATAATGATCGGATCAGTGCGTGGCATTGTCACCATCTTTTGTTCTTTTATTGGATGAATGTCCCTAATTTGACTGACTTTATTTTTCTCTCTGAATCATGGCATGACAGTAGTTCAATTAATTAGTTAAATATCATTGATTTCGTGAAAGTAGTCATGCATTGCTGATTTTGCAGATTTTATTGTACTGCGATAATTTACATGGTCGATGGCATTTCCACGAGATACGCGCTATTTTCTTGCGCCGTTACTTACTCAGAAATGTTGCACTGGAATTGTTTCTTGCATCAAGAAGTAAGTTATAGTTTTATTCGAGATGCAACAGTGCTTATTTACAAGTAAAGACTTGTAAGTATTTTAATCGCTATAATTCCTTTCAATCTTTTTCCTTTCTTCTAGCTGCCATTATGTTCGCATTTGCGGACGAAAATACAGTGCGAAAAGTAGTAGAATGTCTGCCTCGAGTTGGCGTTGGTGTGAAATATGGTTTACCCCAAAGTCGCAAAACAAGTCTGATGACACCACGGCAACTTTTCAAGCACTCTGATATGCCGCAGAAATGGCAACGACGTGAAATTTCGAATTTTGACTACTTGATGTTCCTAAATACCGTTGCCGGCAGAACATACAATGATTTGAATCAGTATCCCATTTTCCCATGGGTTTTGGCAAACTATACTTCGCCTACTTTGGATCTCAATATTGCATCCAATTTTCGAGATCTGTCGAAGGTATTGTTCGATTTTCTCTTCTAAGCGTTCTAAATTAGCTAATGACTAACACATATTTCAAATTTGATAATATTCAGGAAGTAGTCCTCAGCTAGATAAAGGATTAGCAGCTTTAATGATTCTGTTGCCGGTCGGATCGGGTACGGATTTCGACACGAGTAACTATTGACTACCAACTTGCAACTGAACTTCATTTCATCACTGCTGAGATACTATTAAGGGGGTTCAGAAATAATAATATCCGCGGTGCTGAATCGAGTTGTCCGTGCGTGATGTTTGATTGATGCTTGATGCAGTATTTGTTGGCGTGTTCGTGAATGTAATGACTGATGAATTGCATGCTTTGTGTCTTGCTGCAAGTTAAATATATGTTATCCTCTTGGCACTTTTAACTTCCGAAGTTTTTCTAAAACCGAAAAAATGATTCTGTGGATCTTTTGAAGTTTGTTTTGTATTATCGAAATGTAGCGGTGAGATTGTATTTTTTTGTTGCTTCCGCACTTTTCATTTTTTTGTCTTCCACTTTGAACTGGAATTTTTATGTAAAATTTACGATTTAATGTATTTAAAAGGAAATTTTTTAACTGAAGAGGACTTGGAGTTTTCTTCACCAAGTCGAAATTTCTGATGTTTTCTTAACAACAATTTCATTGCAGCCAGTTGGAGCACTGAGTGAAAATCGGCGTAAATTCTTCCAAGATCGTTACAGCTCATGGGAACACGAGACTATTCCTCCTTTCCATTATGGAACGCATTATTCGACGCAAGCATTTACTCTGAACTGGTTGCTCAGAGTGGTATGCTTAACTTTGTAGTGCTTCCAAATTGCGTTTAGAATGACGATATGTCTGGGATTTTCGAATCACTTTTCACAGAAAAGAATTAAAGTTGTTGAATTGGGTAATTGCAGATTTAAGTAAAGGATAACTCCGTTAGAATTAGTTGGAATTAATTTCTGTGAAGAGAACTAAAATTCATTGGTAGTTGCAATTAACACTAATTTTACAAGTTACAAAAAATTTTAGAAATATAGGTGTACGATTGAACACCGACAAAGAATTTGTTCATTCAGCATAATTTTATGCCTTTGGCTTCTAAAATTTTCCAGAAGTTGTTAAAGTTTTGTTTCAGGAGCCGTTTACAACAATATTCTTGCACATGCAAAGCGGTAAATTCGATCATTCGAATCGTTTGTTTCATAGCATAGCTGAAGCCTGGGAAAGTTGCCAACGTGACTCGCACGATGTTAAGGTGTGTATTTTTTATTTTACGTTTCTAGTTACGCTGGTTTCAGTTTTTTTCATTCCTTTGAAACGCTTCATTAGGTTAGGATATAAATGACAACAGCGAGGTACTGCTGAATCAAGCATCGCACATTGGATCAATTGAATCTAACTTAAAGATTCAATATATGCGGATCTATATTTGCACGAGGTTATTCTGCAGGATATTTGAATATTTTTGTTGGTTTTAAACATTTTATTTCTACTTGGAAACATTCTGCAGTTCCACTGTGCTTACACTTTCAGTTATTTAATACTTCGAATCTTTTTAAATGTTAACTAGATTTCTTCTAGCTTTTTTCAGCTCTCGAAATCTTCCAAAAATTTACAAATTGCAGGAGTTAATACCAGAACTTTACTACATGCCGGAAATGTTGTTAAATACAAATGAATATGATTTGGGAGAGCGTGACGATGGATCTGCTGTTAGCGATGTAGTTTTACCACCGTGGGCAAAAAGCCCAGAACACTTTATTGCTTTACATCGACAAGCACTTGAGTCAGATCTTGTTTCTTGTCAAATGAATCAATGGATTGATCTTATTTTTGGTTACAAACAAAAAGGACCTGAAGCGGTAAGTCTGCTTGCTGACCATTTAGATAAGAGGCAAGTAAGAATTTAGTTATTAAACGTAATGGGAATTATCGGGAGATATCTAAGATTTAATTAAAGTTTATTAGTAGTAATTTTAATTCATATGCGTCTGGAGGAAAAACTATTGATGCACGCATATGAAAGGTATTATGACTTTCTAAGTGATTGTTAAGGATTATCCTTTCTTCCTGTTCTCAAGAAGAGAATTTGCAAGTAATGGTTAAAGAATGACTAAAACGAATCAGAACCTTATCTTATAGGTCCGTGCTACCAATGTCTTCTACTATCTGACGTATGAGGGAGCACTGGACTTGAATTCCGTTGAAAATGCGGCAATGCGTGAAGGCTTAGAGCAGCAGATGATATCTTTTGGACAAACACCCGCTCAGCTCATGACTGAACCTCATCCACCTCGACATTCTGTCATGACTATCGTAAGTTTCTTTCTATGCTGTTGTGATTAACTGATATTTAAATGTTGGTATATTTTTAACCTTGTCGTTTCATTTCAGAGCCCGACAATGTTCCAATCATGTCGCGACGATCTTTGTATGTTAATGAAATTTATATCGAACAGTTCAGTGGTTCATATTAGTGCGAATACATTTGCGCAATTGCCACATCCTACGGTTGTTTCGGTGACAAATAATTTGATTTTCGCATTGAATCGTTGGAATACAAATTACTCAGGTTGGTGGTTGTACGACTGTAGAAACCGCTATTATATGCAGTCATTCTAACCATTGGAAAACAATTCAGACATATATATATATATATAGTACTCTCTTGTTATTAGCAAACTTGTGGTTGAAGTGATTGCACAGCAACCACTTTTGTATTTTATAGAAATGTCAGTCGACATTGCTCTTCATTATAAATTAGTAAAAAATTAGAAAATTGTTGGAACCAATTTATTTTAAAGTATAAATGTTGCTAAATTGATACTCTGAAGGACCATCGACTCCTTCGATCTCTAACACTATTGGTCAGAATAACGAAAACAGCACTGATTCGATGGGTAATACAATTACAAATCTTCCCTTAACAGTTGATCCGCTGTTGGCTGCAGGTTCACTTTTTGAGTATAAAAATTACTTGATATGGAATGGTAGTGTCCGGTCATGCAGCTTATTATTTGCTTACAATTGCTTACACAATCATATGTTGTTCTGTTAAAAAGATTCATATTGATCTCTTAGCTCACCTGACAACCGTTTGCTGGTTAGCTTTTTCATAGTTATCGTAATTTTTAACTGCTATCGTTCATGGAAGCATAATAATAGGTTGGGGTCGTTATTGCAGGTAATCCATCGCAACCGTTACCCCGACGTCACCTGGGTGAACCATTTGATCAGCGTCTAAAAATCCGATGGAATAATTTTGTAACAACTGTCGAAAGTCGTTCAATAATAGCGTGTGGTTATCCTGACTATAGCTTCCGTGTTATCGATGCAGATACTGGTGTGTTGATTACACTGAATAGATTCACATTTTTTAGTTTTCAAGAAAATGAAACCGATTCTTACTTTCCATTTATCATCGCGCTCTCTTCATTCAAATTAGAACCGAAGAGGATCCTTTCATTGTTAGTTTAAATTTTAAATTTATCTCAAAATGTTCCAGCAAAAGTACGGCAGGTGATATATGGGCACGGTGATGTGGTTACATGTTTGGCACGTTCTGAATCAAATCTGTATGCTGATTGTTACATCGCTTCTGGTAGTTTAGATTGTACAGTGGTATTGTGGCACTGGAATGCACAAACACAATCAATTGCTGGCGAATACAATGTTGTAGGTGAGTAGTCTATGCATCTAGAGTTTGAGAATGAGGTTGAAAATGACACACACTCACCTGTGATAGGCATAAAAGTAAGGTTTAATAGGACTATGCAAAAATAGAACTGAATTTGCTCCCTGGAGTTAATTCAGTTAATTACTTACTCGGGATAGCAAATTTTTTAATTGGAGCAGCATTACCACAGCTTCTAGTTGTAACGATTGCACCACCACAAAATGTTGATAAGCGAGGAAGTTACTGAAAACTGAAATGCTTTCGAGTAGCTTACGGCCAGAATTTTGAAGTTCTCATTATTTTACACAGCAGTAGACATCGCTTACTTTATTTAGAACGTTGACTTTAACTGATAGTTAACACGGTTCTAGGAGAGGCAGCAGCACCTCGTGCAATACTCACCGGTCACGAAACCATCGTTACGATGATCTGTGTATCTGCGGAACATGGCATTGTTATTTCTGCATCCAAAGGTAAAAGTATGATGTGGTATATCTAAGGCATTGGTTCGGGAAGGTAAAATAGGCAATATCCTAATTTTACAAAAATGGGCTTGTAGCGAATGTAAGTGTATAAACACTATTTATAGATGGAACTGTTCTCATCCATACGACGATGGGTGACTTGTTAAGACGATTGGAATCCGAAGATACGCATAGTTTTCTTGATAAAGAAGTGAATTTGTTACTAGTGTCGCGAGAATGTATAGTACTGGTGTTATATGGACGTGACTGTTTAGTTACTTTTACTGCGAGTGGTCGACAACTGAGTTATTTAAGGTATATTACATCTTTGGTTTTTTTCTTCACCAAGTGATAAGTAACGATTGCGAAGCAGAAAAAGTAATTTCTCCGCTACTTATTATATACGTCGATAAAAAGTTAATTGATGCACGGGACAAGTTTGTTATTTTTACTGATACCATACGATATTACAACATACATACTTATCGATGTGCAGATGACTTGAACCAAACTTCATAATTTTTCTTTTTTTTTTCAGAGTTCCTGAAAGGATTTTATGTGGAGCATTGTCACGTGACGGAGAGTATATTGTTGTTGGAACAGAAGACGGTCGTGTTGCGGTGTTACGACTTTTTCCTATGCAGCTATTATACACATTCCAGGTTAACAGTTATTTGTGGGAGTTGAAACTCAGTTACGTTGGCAAGCAGATTTACTTTCAGTTGTTTCACTTTTTTAACTTAATTTCACTGTTCAAAAATTTAATTTCAGCAAACAGATAGCGCAGTTCGGAGTATAGCTCTCTCTTCAAATCAACGCTTTGTGTTGGCAGGATTGGACTCCGGGGCTATTATTGTTTTCAATATCGATTTTAACAAATGGCATTATGAGTATCGCTACCGTTACTCTGTACGATGATTTCGAAATTAGTGGTCATTTACGACCTTATTTGGCTTTTTAGTCTTGCACTAGTTTAGCATTATGTTCAGTAGAATGCTGCTGACAACACTCGTTAGGTTTCCTTGAGCGGTCATCCAGTTTCACTGCTAATCTCCACAAGGGAAATAAATTATTAGTCAGTTGTTTCGGTATCTATTATGTTATCAGTAATTTACCCTTCTAATTTGGTATTGTGATATGTTGTTAAAAAGTTGTGATTTTTCGTTTGGTTGTTTAGTGATTCTTTCATTTTGGATTTGTTTTTGGAAACATGGAGTTGAATGCACTGGCAGAAAGATACACAACACAAACATAGAGAGAGGGAGGAATGCATTTCGCTGCTAGTTGCATAAAAAAAAGATGAGAATGCAAACAATATGTGTGACCTTTTAATGAAAATGTGGAAAATTCGATTTCACTGATGAGTAGATACCGCTTGAAATGCTAAGTGGTCGTACTCTTCCTCCTGATACGTGTAGCTCGCCCTAACCCTATATACACCCTCACCTACTTTTGGTTCGCAGTTACTTTCTCCCAGGTTGATATTGTTATTTGTTCCGGACACGTGATTATCTCTTTATTTTAGAATATCTTTGCTCATCGATGTGATCAATAAATAATAGCTAACTTGACTTGCGATTCGAAATGTTAGGAAGCATGAAAGAAACCGGCACTACCGCTAATAAATTATGGAGGGCATGAACTGTTTCATCATAGTCTGGTATGGACATTCCACATTCTCCGTGATTTCTTAATGAAATATAAAAGGCATGCAATGAACTTTTACATAAAATCAAAGCCTGCAAATCAGCCGCCTTACATACTTGCTAACCCCTGTTACTGCCTTCACTTCCGTCTTGATGAATTTTCACTTTTCTCCAGGTGAACTTCATCGAAAACAACGCTAGATTTTACCTTCAGTTGGACATTCTGAACTGATTTTATTGTGAAAGAAAACCTATTCCTTGTTAATAAACCTATGAAACATTATTATGGAAGATGAAATTATTATTGTTAATGAAACTTAGGAGGGAATACTTGTACAGGGCCAATCCTGGAATACAGCAGTAAGCAAGTGGAACTTTTCAGTTACGCCGATGAATATAAATCACCGTTGCCATCAATGGCTACCATTGCTTTTATAAGACATCAGAGCAGTAACACCTGGAAGCGTTCATGCTCCGTTTCAATCATTCTTTGAATGAATATTTTGCAGCTTAGACGTAATGCGAAATCAATAAAAAACATTTAGCCTAAGCTATTGAACTAGATAATAACACAGAAACATATATCATACAACTTCTACACGGATCGCCGTGTACACTCAGCTGAGGTCTTTAGTGTTCGGCTGCATTATGATTATGACTTGACGATTACATGCTTATAGAACTAACAAAATTAAAGATGTATAGAGTCAAGTGATATCGGAAGGTTATGATGAAGTGACACGAAAACAATTTATCAACATGTATTAGAAAGTAGGAATGGATGGTCGAGAAGAGTATTCAAGAAATGTACAGCCAAAGAAAGTTCCGAGACATGAAAGCAGTTACCTTAAAGATAGAATATTTCCTAGATTCTTGCAATAGAAACAACTTTCAAGAGAAGTTCTTGAGAAAAAGATCCATTATTCAGTTGTGGGATGTTCTGGTTGTAAACTTTGGCCAAAGCCAAAGTTTACAACCAGAACACACTCGACTTCCAAAATGACAATCACCTTGGAACCAAAATGCACCTTCAAACTAGAAAATATTCTTAATGAAAAAATAAATCTGAAAATATTTAAGTTACTAAAAAGCGAATCTAAATTCTTTACTATTTGGAAGCATCAGAGTAACCGATTTGAGCGAGATCCATACTAAACGAGCTCTGAACGGCTGATGCGTACCGCTTGGGGAAAGAACTGGAAAGATTCCAGGCGCTGATTGTGACTTGATACATTTCAACTGGCTTTGGCCTATACCCTGTAATTACGAATGTTGCTAAAGTTTCATACCTGATATATTGAACAAGTGAAGAAAAGTGTACATATGACCATCCATATCTCATGATCAGTTTGAGGAAACGAGGCAAACGAATTTAGGATACTTTTTTCATGCCTAATAAGAGTGATAAGGTTTCGTGTAAATGAAATCACCGATATCATAATTGTCTCCACATCTTAATTAAAACAAATGTGCTAACTAGGAATGTCTGCGAAGTTTGCCAAAATGATAATTTAGCTTCTTCCGCTCCGTAAGTAGCTAAAAATTTGCCATCTTCCGAGAATGCTACTGCTGTAACTGCACCCTTGTGGGCATGCAGGATCTGAAATTTGTCGTACAAGCATTTCTGTAGAACACTGATCGTCATTATATTAGAGATCATGGTCGTCAGAAGTAAGACTCTGAATGTTAGAAGAAAAATACCTGAGCTTTGGCAGCTCTTAACTCATGAACGACTACTGTACCATTTCGTCCACCAAATGCGATGCGGCGAGTATTCGGGCAATACGCAACCATATAAAATCTTAATTAAATGAATGATTATAATGATAAAATCCTGCATCTAATGTAATAGTGGAAAAGTTTCTATAAATAAAAACTGCCACACAATGGTAACTGGAACTTGGGAGGCCAAAAGAAATGAAATACCTGGTTATTGGTGGGAAGATTTCTGAGAGCGATTTATGTTTCAGCAGTGAAGCATCCAAGCAGTGAACAAGGATATCACCCACCTGAAATTACACTTGTGAAGTTTAAAAAAAGTCAAAAAAACTTTTTTATTCGACTTTTAAAAAAATTTACTTGATTTGAAGTAAAAAGAAATATTCACTAGAAAAATACCGGAATAATCAATTCTGCAACGCATGTATATTCCTTTTCCGAAAGCAGTTCGATAATACGTAGCACCTCTATCCGACATTTAAGTAGTGGACTACTAAGGGAATGCTGGATAGCCTGATGTTGCGCCATACTATTGTACCGGGCTACCTGAAATAAAAATCTCATTAAAAAGCACTTGAAAAACATTAGGAANTTAAAAAAAAAAAAAAAAAAAACCAAATAAAAGCAAATGATTCAGAAGTTTTCACAATACCGATATAATTATTAAGCAATTTTCCGACATTAATTCATTTCCTAACTAACATTAACATAACCAACTTCTTTACTCAATGCCGTGATTACTGCTGGTGGGCGTGATGTAGCAATCAGACTTAATGCGTGGCGCGCTGTATGGCAAACATCTACTGATGGAGTTAAAATAGCCGCTGTGGGATCTCTGCAAATTGGTTATCTGATCTTTTAAATCTATACGATGGGACACTCAAAAGTCAATTGCTTTGATCAGATTAACAGTAAACAATTACATAGGCTGCTTATCGGTACTAGTAGCCAATTCCAAAAGAATCAATAAGAGCTTGCTAATATCCAAATGCGGTTGCCAAACACTGAACCCTCGACCGATCAAGTCTACAGCTGCACGACGAAGTGGTGAATGAAATGGTAAGAGCGCTGTTGGTGGAGCAATAAGTAATTCCAGAAGAGACTGTGCAGTAGCTCGAGAAATATCCATCTGTAGTTTGACAATAATCCAAGAGAGAAATTATCGGCAATTACAAGCTTAGTTATGTTAACTTTACTTAGAATCAATCTTATAGTATGAGATCTCCTATTAGAAATATTATTACAATATAACCATCTTCACCAACTAACCCTGCTCATTTCTTCTGGAAATTCGGCACCAATCACACCGAGCAACACTAATGATGTTGCTTGATTTCGTCGAATTTGTTGAACACCAGCTTCTTTTGACAACCTAACATCTACTGAAAATGTTGACAGAATTTAAATTATACATCTAACATCCGAAAGACTCCTTTTCACTATCGCTCTAACATTTACTATAAGATTTCTGGTTGTCGGAGTTTTAAGGTTCTCAGAAAACAGTGAATATCGATAAATGATAACTTGTAAAATGATTCCTGACAGTTTGTCATGTCAGAAGATATAATTTCCCTCATCTAGATTAATCTTACCATTGACTGTTGGATCCGGCAGCGCTTTTTCACCCTTACGACAGGGAATGGGAGGTGGCTGAAGAGCAGTTCCTGGAGCTGTATTCATAGATGCTACCAACGCACGGCTACCAAAAATTGAGAGGGCAGGATCCAGGAGAGTAGGAAGAAATGCAGACCAAGATTCCACTAATCGTCTTCGACCATTGACACTAAGACGTGTTAATTCTCTAGTTAACAGCGCCTGAGCAGCCATTCTCACTTCTAGACATCGGTCTTGCCACCTGAATTTCACTATATTGAAAATGAAGCATATAAAAGAACTGAAATACTCACAAAACTCGAAAAACTATTATCAAAAGTGTTTTAACTCTTAATTTTAATAAAGTTTGAAGTAAAACTAAAAAATGCCTCCTTGCAAGTAGTTCTATTCTTGGTGGACAGTAAGTACTCTTTGGTTTGATTAAGTCGGGCAACAAGCAACAATGAAGTGCTGCAATTAACGACCAGCCTTGCTTCAACTGCAAATCGCTCTCATGAGACTCACCACCGGAAGGACGTAATGACGAGTTTCTGGAAAATTACATAAAGAAATCAATTACTTGTCAACAACCACATACCATAAGCTACTGAAAAAAGAAAAAAATATAACGGAACGCAGTTCGGAAGTAGAATAAATAGAAAATAGAAGGCACAATAGAAAACTTAAAATTCTAAGCAACAATTCTTTTCTGATAGTATGATTTCCATATTTTCAAACATATCAATTTCTAGGACAATAGTTTCCTCTAGAACATAGCATGAAATTTAAGACCCACGTCATCACCTCGCAAGGATATTTTTTTTAGCCGTATCGAAGGAAGCTTCATGTAATGACATTAAAGTGTTCGCGAGAGCAATAACGGTCAACAGATGTGTTGTTGTTAAGGAACTGCCGGTACTCCATCGTACAGAACTTGAGAAGTTATCAAATGAAGTGCCAATATTGAATTTCCCTGTAGGCATATATAGCGCTAGATGACCTGAAATGGAATAGTTAAAGCAAACAATAATAGGTTTGTAACTATACAATCATCCCAACCTTAGAAGAGGGTCAATCTTACTTGACGATAAAGCAAACGGTAAGGCGGCTAAGAAGCTGAGCATTGTTTCACTATTTCTTAACTCCCACTTACAGGAAATAGAGGCATGTAGTATTTGTTTGTGATAACGGTTCTCCCCGTTTCTTTAATCTCATTCCGCCCCTCTCGTCGCCATTTCCTTTTTTTCGCTTTTCTTGTTATCGAATCTCACTGAATAACAAATCCTGAGTCAGAACACGAACACAAGGTTTGAAAACCCAGGTCTGAAACACCTGAGGGGTCGTGTAAAGCATGTGTTCTAAGTAGAATAGGAAAAGATAATACCATTTGGGAAAACAATGAAATGGCAAACCTTGTCGTGACTCAATACCAAAACTTAATGGCATCGATGGTTTCACGAGGCGTAATTTTTTCAAGCAAACTTCATCTAAATCAGCATCAAGATTCCAGGCGTATAGTAAACTCATACAAAGCTTTGCAATATCCATGTAAAGATTTGACCCTGTCTGCCAAGCAATTTTTGGCACTGTTATACGAGAATCTGATTGTTGTTTACCCATCAATATTGTTGACAGTGATTTGTTTTCCAGATTTTCACCCGACAATAATTCATTTTCAAGCAATAGAAGACCGGCTGAAATTTATAACTGCATACAAAATTTGAAAGTCGATGAGAATCAGAAAATGGCAACTAAAGAACTACCAATCAAAGAATCGATGTTGAAAAATACAAGATGTGGCGAACTGGGACTCTTAGTCATAGCTCGAATGCTCATTGGAGGTGGTAACTCGAGAACCTTTTCAGTTGTATTTGCAACTTTTCCATCACGGTTACCAGTTGCAATTTGTTTCACCTGAAAATTAAACGAATGTCTAAATTAATTACAGTTGTTAAGAAAAACACAACAAAATCTCAACCTTTCGGATGTTTTAAACCAAGATCTCATAAGTTGTTAGCAGCCAGTGAAATATAAAGATTTTCAACTGTAGATGACTGCACTAATTCTGTAGCAAATTCCAACAAGAGAAATCAAATTTCAAGAAAACGCACCACTGATATATTTTTGTTTTTCAAAGCACGAAGCATCTGCACAGCTTGAGAAGCGCCAGCTTCATCGTTTATCTCGGCCACTCCGATCTGTTCATCGCAAGCAGTCATAATTTCTTCTGACATCTGTTCGTTTACAATTCTTTCCAAACTTGCTGAAAAACCGTTAGCCTTAAAAAAAAAAAAAAAAAGAAACTACTGTCAGGACATATTTTCGGTTAAAAAAAAAGATATCTTTTTATCTTCATGTTAAGTGCGAATAAATCAATGATTAATATAGAAGATCTTTTTTCTGCTTAGTGTTCAGCAGGTCCCTTCATGACAAAGAAAAACCCTTTTCTCAGCTCATATGAAGTAGTATAGCACGACAGACATTTATAACTGGTAAAAATGACAATTAAAGCACAACTCTGTGCATACCAGTATCCATTTGCCAGACATAAACAGTTTCATCCTCGCACTTCAGCAAGAGAAAATTATCCAACGGTCGCCACTTTACATCTACTATTGGGAATAACTGCCGACTTGCTAAGAGAAGACATTTGTTTTCTTTCAATGATAAAAGCGCCGCTGAATTATCCCCAGCTATTGAACAAATTGTATGGAGGATTCTTGGCTGCAAAGCAGAATTCGAACTATTTAGGTGCAACTATATAAAAGTGACTATCGAAGGACGGCAAGTTAACCTACATTGCATGTTTCCGGAGGAATCAGCATGCGCAGGACTGGACCGCCTTGAATACAAAATCGGTATAGTCTCGATCCGGTATTCAAATTCCATGTTATGACAGAAAAGTCGCTGGATCCGGAAACCAATATCTGTTGGTCATAGCGCGGATGTTCTTCATGTGGATAGAGAAAGCATGTTACAGGAGCAGTATGGCCATAGAGATGCTGACAGCTGAGGTCTATAATGTACCTCCAATATTGAAGTGGTATAAGAATAGTTAAATCCTAAAAAATATAAAAGGAGGAAAAAGATGACCTTCACTTGAAGTCATCAACTGTCTTGAAATAGCGTCGCAACCGTAAAGAAGGATTATAACTCCGTCACCACGCCCGATAAGAAGGCGTCCTTGGCCACTAACATAATAAGTGGCTGTAACTTCGTAATCGTCCTAAAATACGGCAAACTGATAAGCATTTTGTTGGACCTCTATTGAAATTAACATGAAGTGATAACGTGCACATACGCTGCCATCGTATATGGATGGTGGTGTGTTTTTCAAGTTATTCCACTGACATCTTATGCTTGTTTCTAGGTCCGGCTGCTTGAATATCACTCCCTTGTTTGACTGCATTAGAAAAGTTTCATCAAATTCCCATAGTGTTATAACGTCTTCTGCGTTGGCCTGACAAATCAAATGGGGATCTGAGATGCAAAATGTCATATGCGATGACAGCTGAAAATGAAAATTAGATGAAGCAAAGCTAGGACAATAAAGCGACATAAATATTAGTTTGTAAATAAAGGAAATGAAAAAATAAAGGCACTGTAGAACTTACAGTAAATTATTCAAGTTTAAAATTTATACACCAAAAATACTCAGCTAAATATTTGAAACAAAATACTCACCAGATCGCAACTAGTCGACTTGTTTTGTAAAATCATTAGTAAAGATGGATCGTTATGTTCTTCCATTCCATCTCTCGAGGAAGCGTTATTACTAGAGGACGTTATGCTAAATAAAACAAACATGTAATGCTGTTAAATACTTCAGTGTGCAACTTAATACTAGCTCTGCTATTATCCACATCCTTTCTACTCAAATAAAGCTTACAAATGGGGAAGCTGATAAATATACACAGAGCCATCTGCATGAGCTACTGCAGACCGTTCACCGGTTAATAATTTTCCGTCACAGATTTGTTCTTCGGAAAAATAAAACACCAAACGATTAAGATCAGCTAGTTGGAACACCTGAAAGATGATGTGAATAATTAAGAAATAAAAAAGGAAAACTGAAGATGTAAAGGGATAAAAATTATTAAGACAAGAAATTAAACGAAATAATCAATAACTATAAGACGGTTCCTCTACCAAAACGATGCATTCTCGATCCTTCTATGCATATCTCATGATGCCTGTACATCATTGGTGATGACATGCTCTGACATGTTAGATTGGATTCCTCATTTCATTTACCCATTCATTTTCATTAACACTGTAAAGCTTACCTGCCATGCATTAGAACTGAAAATCAAGAATATGAAGGGTGTAGATGGATGCCAAGACACAGAACAAACTTCATTTATTCCCACATTTCTCGATTCAGTTTCATAAGTAGGCAACTCCTGAAATTACTTCTCGTAAGAAAAAAATACTTTACACTGATCAAATGAAGTAAGACACAATAAAAATTTCTGGGAATGAAATTTCAAATCTGTTACAAAATCCAGCAGCATGGATTTTGTTGCAAAAACTTAACAGTTATAAAAATAATATAATATCTTCATTCCTAATTATCGAAAAGGAAACGGTAAAGCAGACTTAACAAGGTAATAAAAACCAACGTTTTTATCCAAATCAAGCAACACCCAAACTTTAACCATTCCACAGGCCGTCATGCCTAGTACTGCATCTATAATGAGAGCATAAAAATTTCAGGAGAAAAAAAACTTGCGAATGAATCTCTTATTTTTACCCATCATTTAAAAACAGAAAAAAAAAACCATGTGACCCTGAGGAAATGATGGAAAAGCGTAAAAAAACATGAAATATCCTCTATTTAAATTATTTGAAAAAACCTGTCGTTAGTTTCGCTCCGGAATGAATTTAGATTTCTTTGACCCAGAACATAATTTTAGTACGTATTCTTATTTGACCCCAAAAATGTGTTGTTATTAAATAAAACAAAAAAATAGCAGCGAAAGCAGTATCTACAGTGGACAGCAATCTACCAACCACTCCACGTTCAGGTAACTTACATACAATAATTTTCTGAATGAAAACATTTTCGATTGTAATTTTACTTAAGCAAACAAGTTAAAATAAGTAAGTACTCTAGGTAAGACAAATGGCAGAGTATATCTGACAATTGCTTTTGATAACAGGATTGCAACAAAAGCTGAGATGATGTTAACTGAACTAATATATTTGAAAATCACACCTTGTTTGGTTGGTTGATTGATGAGAGTGAAAGCAGCTATCCAATCCGGTTCTACTCGAGAGTTTAAAGTGAAAAGTATATTCATATCTTGCGGATCGATTACTACAACTTCCGCGTAATCTCCTATACAATACAATCTACATAAACTAAAGCATCCAGTTGTCGAACGCTGAAATAATATGTATAAACATGAATATATATTAAATGTTATTTAATTTATATCACATAAATAGAATAATGCAGTCACATGAAGCAGAAAAAGAACAAATTCCTATACCATTTAGCTTCCAGGAATTAAATAAAGACTGCATATTAAAACAGGGATGGAAGACTAATACATTCAAAATCCTTTACAGGAAATAACTTAGAGAAGTGATTCCTAACTTACATATGGCACAATATGACGATGTACATGAGCCATGAAATTACTATCAATACAACGTCCATCTGTGCTGTCCCACAATGTCAATTGTCCATCTGCAGAAGCACTCACAAATCTCCTGAAACAACACACTAGATTATTTCCATATATACGGTTTCGTGGGGATATTACACACTAGATTATTTCCATATATACGGTTTCGTGGGGATATTACACACTAGATTATTTCCATATATACGGTTTCGTGGGGATATTACACACTAGATTATTTCCATATATACGGTTTCGTGGGGATATTACACACTAGATTATTTCCATATATACGGTTTCGTGGGGATATTACACACTAGATTATTTCCATATATACGGTTTCGTGGGGATATTACACACTAGATTATTTCCATATATACGGTTTCGTGGGGATATTACACACTAGATTATTTCCATATATACGGTTTCGTGGGGATATTACACACTAGATTATTTCCATATATACGGTTTCGTGGGGATATTACACACTAGATTATTTCCATATATACGGTTTCGTGGGGATATTACACACTAGATTATTTCCATATATACGGTTTCGTGGGGATATTATAAAGTAGGTGAGTGTGATATAACAGCCTTTTCAACTTTTGCGCAGAATTTCGAAAATATTACGTAGAAGTTTGTGTAACATCTGTTGCTGATAAGGCCGTAATTGGAGCATTATGCCCCAGCAACATCATTTGAGCTTGCAAATTCTTGTCACATTTTTCCCAAACCACCAAAGCACCATCATTAGCTCCTGAAATGCGAAATCTGTGTGACTTCACCATCAAGATTCCCACAGATTTGATAGATAATCCGTCTGAAGTTCGACAACATTTATGGACGGTCTAGTCCGGTGTGATATATTTGTCAATTTTACCTGTGACAATTAAGTCATCTTTAAAGCACAGCAAACAGTTAATTCGATGTTTCGGTGGCTTTCTACCCCACAGAGCGACTGCAACTGCCAAACTTGATTGTGGTGCCGTTACCATGGTCCTGCAATGAGGTGACAGCGTGTTACAGAAAATATGCAAATAGCCTGTCAATTACAATTCTCATCATGTCAATTTTCTCACGCATGACTGTAACGTACGTGCATGCACTCATTTCAAAATCACTGCCAGAAACACATGCGTGTCGTACGCTTTTCCGCTTAACACCTCATACAACGCAGAATTTTGTGAAATTGACGAATCAGAATATAACACGGTCCGTTGCATGTAATGGTTATGCAACATAAGTGGGTCGGAGGAATCGTAAAATTAGCGTCACCCAGGAATAGTACAATTTACGTAGTGCTTCACTGGGGTTATGAGGATAAGTTTTTTGACTTCACACAGTGATGGAATTTCGCTACCTAGACTGGGAGAGAGATTAGGTAAGATGCAGTAATTCGAGTTGGATGTATTTTGACTAAGACTTGTTACTGGTTCAGTTTCATTTCTTTCTTCAGGAAACTTGCATTAAGGAAATTGTTAGAGTGACTGAAATGGAAGTATCTGGCGAAAAGCAGGCTATCCCGATTGCTGATTTAGGTGTCGATCAACTTACTTTCCTGCAACGACAACTCGATCAAGAGATCGGTTTTCTTACCGAATCCTTAAAGGTATCCTTTCCTATGTTCACTGTACTTTTTATGTGTATCATGCTTTCATACCTGTTTGTTACAATTTTATGAATTTGACTTTGGTTAATGCTTCATGTAAATAAGTTTCAGCAGCTGTTCAATTTTTGCCCTGTTTCGAAATTTTTGCTAGAGTTTTTGTTTTGTTTTATTTACTGGGAGAGTGTTATTTATTTTGTAATGAAAGCAATTGTAGAGGTTGATTAGCGCACATGTTTTCTTATAATTGTTGCTATTTTTCGAGATTGTGTTTTCACGAGTAATAGTTTTAGGAACTGAAAATTTTCGAATCGAAATTTGTCACAAGCGAAGAATCAGTATCGAATGTAGCCAAAATTCCTAGTGATGGAGAGATTTTAATCCCTCTAACAGAGTCGGTAAGTTTCCTTAGCTAGGTTTTTGTTATATTTTAGGGCTTTCATTAGCTTGACATGATTCGGGCAGACATTTTCTAACCAATTTTTTTTTTTTAATCTAATACAGTCGTTCTATCCATTATATATGACATGTCGTTTTCATCTCTCGTTTAGTAGGCACTTGTAGGTGATGCTAGATTTTCAGATGTATATTCCTGCAAAAATAGCTGATTCAACGAATCATTTGATTGAAATTGGTACAGGATATTTTGTAGAAATGAACACTGAAAAAGCACTGGATTACTTTAAGCGGAAGCAAGCCTTTTTGAAAAAACAGGTAAGTCTCTGCAGAGGGAATTCCGGATTCTTTCTTGTTTTCTTGTTAAAAAAAATGGCAAAGAAGTGACTTTTATAAGCTTGAAGATGTTGAATTAGATACTGAAGAGATGCAGCTCCTTGTTACCATAAGTACAGCTATTCGAGTTCAGGATTTCTGCCATAAACGGCTTTAGCAGCATGAGATTTCCATTTCCACTAAAGAATTTCGAAAACTATGCAGATAAGTTAGAGAATTAATGAGTATTCCGGCAGTAAAATCTGAAGCTAAATTTCTTGTGCCGAAATCATGGTTTAGATGGAAGTGATAGAAGGAGTGCTGCCTGAGAAATATCGAGCCAGAAATGCTATTGTCGACAATTTGCAGAAGAAAATAAATGCGTATTGTTCTCAGGTTCAGATGAATAATGCGAATAATAAAAAGTAAAAAATGATCTCGTGTTCTCATGTCATTTTTGTACATATTGATGCTAGTAATATATTGAATGCTAGTCATTGATGAATTTGACGTGGGTTATCGTTCTTAAATGCAACAGTTTTTCTTGTTGGTTGGTTTCAGTTTTTCTACAGAATTATTCAATAAATTTATGTCATTCGATGGTCTTTCCTTGTATTGCTTAAAATGCATTTCATCAAAATAAGTTTTCCTAGAATCATATCTTGAACCTCCACGCTGAAAGAAGTATAAGTTATGAAGATTGATTAGTGATAACTACGTTATTGTTGGGCTCGCTGGAAGTTTCGCTGTAAAGTTTCTGAATTATTGTTAATTTAAAAAAATGAAAACTTCAGATATATTATTCAGTAAAAGACAAGTGTGTGCTGGATGCGAATTGAACCCCTTTCGAATTGTGAGAGGACATTTATCCTCGATTCTTTCGCTCAGAATGTGGTGAGTGTTAAAATGTTGAGGACAGTTAATGACTACTAGAGATTACCGTTCTTTTCAGTTTCTGGCGGAGGTATACGCAAATGGTATGTTTCAACCCACAGATACGTACTTAGTGCTCGTTTCGTTCCAAGAAAAAAAAGAAAAAACTATTGGAATTTGAAGTTTTGACTCATTTAGTTAGAATTTGTGTGAAGTTTTGACTGTATATTAATAGTTGCAGAGGATTGATGGACGTAAATGTGATGAGTTTCGAGAAGTGAAGGTTATCGTTGGTTCTGAGCTTGGTAGTTGTCTTGTTATGCTTGGTGAGACACGGTAATTTCGTTCACTTATCATGTAACTAGAAGTAGTAACTTTGAATTTAAAGAGAAAAATCGCAAATATAGAATTGGAGAAATTCCTGTCTTCTCTCTCCTGTAGGTTTTGTGTTTTGACAGTAACTTCTTTAGTAAATATTATAATTTTTCAGAGTTTTAGCACAAGTGAGTTGTTCACTTGTGGAACCTTCAACTGCAAGAGGTAATATGGGTATAGTTGAGGTGCAAGTAGATATGTCACCTATAGCCTCTCCTGATTATGAAGATGGTCGTCTTGGTTCGAAAGGTCTTGAATTGATGCGAATTCTTGAATTGTTATTTCGTAACTGTGGAGTTATTGATCTCGAGTCGCTCTGTATGCGATCATTTAAGCAGGTAATTTAGCTTATCACTGCGCTGCCTCATATATCGAAATTGTGAAACTTCTTTCATAACGGCATGGTTGTGAAGGAAATATTGCCGACTAGGAAGAAAATATTCTGGCGTGATATTTTTCTTATATCTCTTTTCAGGTTTGGCAGATACGCATTGATGTTCATGTGTTAGCTTCAGATGGGTCATTAGTAGACTGTGCATGTATCGCATCCCTAACTGCTCTTGCTCATTTTCGGAGACCCGACGTCTCTGTTCTTCCGGACTCCATCATTATCGTAATCGTCTTTTCCAAATATTTACACGAAATATCTTTTCTTTTTGGGACCTGCTTTTGTTGGGCAGTACAAAACAGTTGGAAGGGGAAGTTATGAGGTCTCTAATGTCATTAATTATTGTTAACTTTTTTCATACTACATAAATTGAAGCAAAAATTATGGAAAATACTGGCTATTATGAATTATGAAAAAAAAGTTTCCAGCATGGCAGCGATGAAAAAATACCGATATCTCTTAACATTTATCATATGCCGATATGCGTAACATTTGGGATAACTGCGAGTGGGTAAGCTTGTGCCTACCAACTATGTGCTTTATAATCGATCACTGCTAGATGACAACTTTTTCCCTTGTGCTTATTATATCTCTTTTTTCTGTTTTGTTTATCATTCCTTCCCCTTCCCATGATTCATTTCAGTCAAAATATAATTGATCCAACGGATAAAGAAGAGCAGTGTATAAAAGGAGTGCTTATTGTAGCTACAAATAAAAGACATGAGATTTGCGCTTTGCATCAGTCAGGGAATTTTCTGCTCAACGAACAACTGGTAAGTACAGGGAGCGGAAATATCTTCTGTTAGGTGGACCTCTGAATCCTGTTTTAAGAATGTGTGCTTAAATAGATGTTATAGATTGTGCACTGTGTTGATCGAGCAATACAAAGGGCAGCTGATGTATCGGAGTTGATACATTCAGTCATCGCAGATGATAATCTTAAGAGGTTTCTTCTTTGTTTTTATTTTTGATTTTTTCTGATGGTACTTTTTGTTTATACTAGTATAACAAAAACTCTTAGGTCAAATCGGCATCAAGTAAATGGATTTAGCGAACTTATAACCCTAAATATGCTTACAACGCACCAGTGTGAACCCAACGAACTTATTGCTCCTGCAGTGAAAGTTGACGCTTTGGAGAGTGTTCCTATTATAGAAGACGATGTTACAGTTGGTGTAAGTTGTATTTTATCATTAAAAAGAAAGATAAATTAATTTCATGATAACATTGACAAAACAGGTAGAATTCAAATGACACCAGGCGAATAATGTGCTGTTCATAACTGAGACCCATTAATTTCAGGACAACCAGATGCAGATTGGTACTGCTGGTAAGGTAGCAAGACGAAAGGACGATGAAGATGCTAAGCTTATGGAACAGGTTCAGAGTATTTCTTCTTTAGAAGAGTTAAAGGAACAAAAAAATGTAAGCCATCTTGTTCGTTCAAAAATCTCTCCTGTTAGTTATACTTCTCAGTCTTTTTGAGATAAGCTTTCTCTATTTCTATCGGTTTTCAAAAATCTTAGCATGCTAAAACAGGTGGTGGGATTTCATTGCTCTTCACTGACCAACATTAGGTTTCCATATTCCCATCTTTTATGCTGCAGAAACATCAGTCATATTATGTTAACATATATACAATAAGCTTGAGAATATGCAGTTAGATAAGCTGTCTTACTGTTATAAGCACGTTGTTTTATGGTTATACATATGGCTTCATATAATGGTACTGTAAACGTTTTTCACTATATTGAAGAAATCTTTTCAGAAGAATACGCGGTACTTAGAAGAAGTGGATGAGCTTTTACAAGGTATTGAAGAAGAATTTGGATTGTCCGACTAACTGATCAGAAATATGCTTTCTTCTTTCTCTTAGTGAAAGTTGATCCACGTATTAAAAAGTATGAAATATGATAGTGAATATACCATTAAAAAATATGCACCACCGCATAACTGCTTCAGGCAGTAGAAAATTAAGTAGCGTTATGCAGCGGAAAAATGATGGAAGTGACCTATAGAGGAGATACTGACTTAATGTGATGCACAAGTGAATCCTCGAGTAAGTTTAATATAAACAGTACAATCCGGTGAAAACTAATGCAAGAATTATATATATATAATTCTTGCATTAATTATAATTCTATATATATATATATATGAATTCGTGAGCAATTCACTGTTGTCGGCTTCTTTCATAAATGATCCTCATTCGTCATTTAATGATCGTTTCTGCTTTTCTTATGCATTAGTTTTAAGATAATGGCTAGTAATTTGCTAGCTATTCTGGTAACAGCGTTTACATAAAAGAACGAGGGAAAAAGCACTGCGAAATCCTTTCAACATCTCCAGGAAAAAAGCAAAGATGTGTGCAACAAGCGATAGACTATAGCATTTTAGGAGAGAATTAATGACGATAATACCCGATAGCCATGCGACATGGTGTACAACGCAGAGCCCTAATTTTTCCACATAAAATGACCGAGAGCGATCCAAAATGGTGCATGGAATCGGCTAGTAAAAAACTTCATATCTCACGCACTGCGTCGTCACTATCATCTGAATTGATAAGCAAAAGCTGTTTTCGTTCAGCCCGGAAGCGTTTCTGACGAAAGGTTACACCACTTCCACGCCTTAAAATAGAACTACGTTGATTTCGCCGACCCTTTTTCTCTCACAAAAAGACGAATTGGGCGCAGAGCAACGACAACTCTGCTGCAGGGAGAGATGACCTAAACTGCATTAGAGAAAATTATTTCAATCAACACCGCAATAACTGAAATCTGGAAAGGATCATTCGAAATACTTGTCCTGCAACAAAAAAATTAGGGTAGACCTACATTAACTAAAAACCATGTGGCATTTATATCACTATGACTATTTGTTATAAACCTTACCCGAACTATGTGGACTGTGCGACTGTTGTTCTGCCCTAGAACCCACCGGGTACTGTACACCATCACCACAACTGAAGTTCAACATCGCTGATTGTGAAAAAAAAAACACACTACAGGGACTCAATCCTCAGGAAAAAGCAGTGCTTTACATGGTTCAGTTGACAATACCAAAAAACTTACGATGAAAATATGGGTAAGAACCAGAGAAGGCACGTGTCACCAAAAACCTGTCTGAAATTGCGTCGTATGCCAAGATTAAAGCCGTTTTTATCAATGCCATAAATGAACACTGGAGGACGAAACGATTCTAAAAAATTAACGCACGAATTTAAAAGACTCAAAGGTACTGCTAATACCAATAACAACCTAATCTTGCAACAAAACACGATCCTTTCCTAAAAATTTAACTAAGGTATAAATGCTCTAAGTGACCACTCCACTGTTACAACAGTACAGGCAAGCAGATAGAACTGAAAAGTGCAGAAAGTGGATCTTGACTTGGAGACATTTGCGGAGAAGCGTTTGATCATTGGCAGGGGCGAATCCGTAACTGACCAATTGTAGACTGATTTCGAGCCGTTAGATATAAATGATATGCGAAAAGGCAAGTGATAGAAGCGGCGAACATTCCAGCCACAAATAACAGAAAAACGATATGAAAACGACCAAAACCAGAGTTAACTCTTAAAGCATCCTGCAATTAAAAAAAAAAAAAAAAAAAAAAACGAAATATGGAGTACTAATTAACGTCTGTATGTTTTTAATGCTGCTGTTACAGCTTTGACTATGTACACTATTTAGATATTGTGAAACACTGTAAAACTAACTTTCCAAAATGCGATGAAATATTGCAAATCTGTTAGTATACTCCAGAGACATAGAATGAGGCCGTAAAAGAGGAACTGGAGGAAAAATTTGTAGTTGAAATAATTGATACAAGTATTGACCCATGGACAGTGATGGTCGAATTTTCTAAAAATGCAATCATAATGATTTTTTGGACACCATAATTACAGAGAAAAATGTCTATTAATTGAAATTTATAAAGAGGTAAAAGCATACAAAACGCAGTGACCACAAACAGAACAGTGATGACATCGATCCGGTTTGATGCAACTACACTTGTGGCAATACCGTATACCTGAAGCTTAATACAAATTAAAATTTTTACGAATTTCGGATTTCGCAAGACGTAGTAATTTTTATTCCGAAAAAAATTACTAGACACATCGCATAGATAATAAAATAACTGCATATCTGATGCATAAGGGCAGGCACAGATTTCAGGAAGAAGAGAGGGAGATAGACATGATCGGAACTGACGAATTAATTTACTAAACCTCCAAGTGACAATTGCAACACATCAATAATGAGTTTCTCTTTATATCCTTATATTATGATGCCCTCAATTCTCTGTGGAACATAGTTACAAATGATTAAATTGGGATGATTCCGACTCATAATAATGCCTAATCATTTAAGATGAAGAAATAATTAACAGGTAAAAACGTATCTTATTGATGAATTTATTATATTTTCAACATGCCTTCTAAATTCATAATGATTCTACCCCACTGTGTAATTTATTTGCTCTATTATTATGAGAAGCAGAAATAAAAATCCATACTTCCATCACTGTTACGGTTATCCACTGGGATCTGATGTTGCCTTACATAACGCTCCAGTATTTCACGACATTCAATTTCTTCCGAACTAGAGAGATCTTGTCGCGTTTGTGAGTCAACATAAAACTGCAAAAAATTCGGTGCTAATTTACTTCATCAAATTACTCCGCTATTGGACTTGACAATATGCAGACATATAAATTCCTTCAAATAATGAAAATACACTACCATTTTGGGCGGTCGGCCAACTGGTCGAAAAATCGTTTCATAGTATGACCAAAGAAACATGAACAACAGTAAATGAAAGACAAATAAGTATATAGCACGTTTGAAAAAGCCATCAACCGTAACTAAGCAAAATAAAAATATAATTACATGTGTGAAGAGACGTATGGAATATATTCTTATTTAAAACTTTTTATGCTCAGTATACAGTCCATCCAGGCAACTAATACTTAATAAAACAAAGGAACAGCAAAATGAAAAACTAAAACAAAAAGGTTTAAAAGATAACTTACAGAAGCATAATTGTACGACGTATGCAAAATATGCCCAACAAAGTAGTGCAACGATAAAAATAACAGGTAACCAACGGATAAACGAAATAACACTTCGTAAACAAGCATTCTCAAGGCAAACCATCTCTGTAATAGATTTCACTAGAGCAACGCAGATTATGATGGAACTTACTCAATTTTTGTTCCGGTTACCGATGGAATTAATGGTACCTTCAAAGGCCAAACAATACCAGCCAAGAAAATCCACAAGGACAGGTGTTTAAGGGTCAAAAATAAAACAATAACCTTTGCAAAAACAACTGGCCTTCTCTCTCCTATCGCATTTCCTTCACAGTTAAGGCCTTTCAGTGATCAAATACTCTTCCACCTGAAGAGAAAGAGAATTCCAGTCAAGTGATCACAAAAACACACAAGTCAGAGCCGAAGGAGAATTGAAATTGAGTGGTTCAATGCATTAACATGAAATCGAGAGAGAGAGCAATCCGGACGGCTACCCATGCAACGATCTTATCCCAGAGTTCAGGGGTCAAGAGGTGGGACACATAATCACTCGTGGAAGTTTCGCTGGTAGTTATTTACTTGATATCCTCCACTGATTAGTTAAACATTCCATATCTAGTTCACTGGTAAAGGCGCTCTTGATATCGTGAAAAGCTCACGTAACATCTGCTAATCATTTGGGAACGTAATTTGATGGATTTATAATTACACAATTAATTGATTAGATGAATTAATTGTTAATGACTGATCCTTTCTGTTCTCCAGATGAATTCAGTCTCACAATGCTTGCATTTAAAAAAAATAGCTTCTGTGAATTTTCAAATTATTGCATAAAATTAATTTTTGGACTGTTAGTTGCATGAACCTATCTGACCATCCTTAAGAGTTTGTACAATGCTGCAGGTGAAAGGCAATTTATTCGAACCTTCAAGTAACGTTTTTAAGTGCTGACGTGCGGCAAATCGAACTGGAGCAATACTGAATGAAAAATTGATGTTAAACTTTCTTCACCAAAACGGAAGTTGCTAGTACATTTTAGGGATTCCTTAGAATGGAAAGTATTTTAAAAAGTTCGACAGAAAATTGCAATAGTGATGTCTAGACTCTCATTTTAGCTAGTTAGCATTCTTGTAAATTTGAAATTTCGTGGAGCTTAATATATTATATTGTACAGAGATCTGATGATTCTTCCTACACTAATTATTATGCAGCAGGTATCCTTTCACCTGATTGCCTGATCTCATACTTCGACTGCCTACACATCCTTGTCAACTCTGTGCATTTCTCATTTGAATAAGTGATCATCGTTTAAAAAGTTATGGAGTTAAAATTTCATGCAAGCCAAAAGAATTCTTGGGAAAGTGTCGCGAGAAGGGTGACGTACTTGAATTAAGGTTACCGGATAGGTCATGGCCTAGAAAGGATACGGTATTGTCCCTTGCTTCAGCTTGTCCCTTTTTTGTATCTATTTGTGGAACGATAGGGTAAAGGACGAATTGAATATTTATGGTTGGATAATGAATTCAACTAAATGGGTGCTACTGTTGCCGCTGTCGTCGTGTTGTAGATCCTACTAAGCAAGGTCGACTCACTTCCATTCTATTCAACTTCCTTGTCCCCTGTCCCCTGTCACCTGTCACCCCGTTTCCTTCTCATTCCCTTCCACTTGCCTGCATTCGAAGTTTCGAGGAATTTGAAAATGGAACTCTGTCCGTCGCTTCCTCACAACCAGCTACTTTCATTCCATTACTCATCTAGAACAAAATTTGAGCTTGTTTCAATCAGTAAAGGTTGTCACAAAGGCCGCAGGTTTATGAACTGTGAAAGAGGGACTGTCGATAGTAATGAATCAGAATCGCTTTTTCAATCAAATTTTGAAAATCCTACGATTGAGTTTATCAAATGAGGATCAATTCTGTTTAGTCAGACTGATAAAGACAAAATTTGATAAGCGCTGACAGATAGTTTGAATAAACAACATTATGCCTAGATGACTTAAGTTGTTATCAAATTGACAAGATAACAAGTTCAAGGTCACAGATCAATCTCACTCCATCCTTTGAACAGTCAGTCTGGAAAAGAGAAAAGATTTTCATAAGTTGCAAATATGTCTTATCAGTGAATAAATCTTTTATGCGTTATGTCTCAAGTTTGCATACTTTTATTCGCACTATACTTTGATTCTTTTTGAGCTTTTTACTTAATCTTTAAAGAAAGTATGATGAAAGTTGCCAGTGAGTAGCAAAAATTTCTACAAAATAACCACAAACTGCCAGATAAGACGGGACAGTCGTCCTTGACTATTTTCAATGAGCTAAATGAATTCATTGCTTTTGAGGGAAAATTCTGAAAAATTGAACTCACTTGCTTTACTTGGTACATGAATCAGTACCTCCTTGCGCACTAAATCTTGAAGTGATTTCTGCTACTGGATAAAAGATATCTACAATTCATTCTTATTTCTCAGAGAAATATTGAAATTATATGATTTTCAGTGGATCGGTTAATGAATGAGACAGGTAAGTAACATTTCTGCTTCTTTGTTTCTCTCTGGCCAGGTGAGCGACGTTCTGTTCCTTTGCTAATTACATGTGAAAAATAAGGCCGGAATTACTGGTCCGAGATAGGTGAATAACTGATCATGAGAAACTATAAAATAGCACCACATGTCCCGATCAGCGCAACCGAAGTATGCGGGATGAAATGAATCAGTCCAGTAGTGTTCGATATCGAATATTTTTATTTCAATCTAAACCAATTGCTGTTATCCCCCAGAATATCACAGACTGTTTCTTTTATCAATGATAAGCATTTCTGTCTTTCAACTACAAATTTTCGCATATTTTTTTAAGGTCGTTTAACGAGACAGCTATCTAGCCCTAAGATCCAACTGCTCGACTCAGGGGTCATGAAAAAGTTCCTAAACTTTCATTCGTCAAGAAACAGTAACCTTCACATGCAACCAAAAGCAATAATGTACCATAAAATATTATAGTGGAGGATGGGTTATTTAATTGTCAAATTTCCTAATACATTTGTCTAAAGATGTTATTACAATCCTAATTAACCATTTAGATCAAGATCAAGTTTGTTTTAATTAAGTTAGCATAAATGAATGAAAAATCAAAAGTTACTTTCTGGAGTTAAATGAACTAAAATATTACTTTCTGCTACTCACAATAGCTTCGATTTGCTATTAAAGTTATAATGATAGAATTAAGATGGTCCATAGAAAGAGGTAGAAAGGATGAAATGAGAGGCAAATGGCTAATAAAGGAAGCGTATTTCCCAGAATTGCCACTGATTACGTCAAATCGTATAGCTAAGCGTTAAAGACGACGAGATGGATAGAGAAGAGGAGAATCTCGAGAATGAGCAGTCTCGAGAGTGAGCAGCCTTAGGCAGCTCTCGGCTGCCTCATTTCAGCTGCGCAACGCTTTCCAGCGAACGTTTCCATTATCGAACTTTTTCATTTCTTAGATGCAACGATGTGATGACAGTATTCATAAGTTTAAGCACATTTCGGTGCCATTTCTTGGCTCTAGCCTATACATTAGCACCAATTAACTGCCTCAATGAGTGGTCCAACTGCAGCTTCCTTCAGTTCAGCCCAGCTAACTTCATTCAATTTATGTAACTGTTTATATCAAGGAGTAACCCAATGGAAATATGCAAGTTCCGAGTGGAATTGAAAGGTGACCCATGTCACCGATTCACTGAAGATTCGTATCGCAATGACGCGTTCCTTAATTACTTTCTTTTATGAATAATTATAATCATTTGGATCGATGCAGTCTATGAACTGTCCTAACTTTTTTCACTTCTTTTCCCAATTTCCTTCCTTCATTCAATTGATAATCAGTTCTTATCAATACATGCACACACACATGCAGTGATTAACTCTGAAATTTCGAAAAAGTGTTTCTAGCTGTCTATTCATTATTTTCATAAACTTCATTGTTGCGATTATTAACCTTTCTCTTCCTTCTTTCCTGTAATTACTTCCTTCTTACGGTAAACGCAACATTTTTGCACTTCAAAATGATTAGCGCACCAATAACATTAAAATTAAACTAAATTAACTACTAATAGTTCAAAGAGTAGTTGATCCTTGATTTCCCACTAGCCACTTTACTTTGATCGTTTATAAGTTCATTTTGTTTTCTGATAATTTGTTATTACTGACAAAACAATTACCAACTCTCGAAGAGTGCTTTTTTCACCACAACAATTCAGATACTTCCAACTTTATCATTCTCCTTGTGGCCTCGTAGAGCTCACACTGCTCCAAATGACTTTTTCTTCGGAACGAAATATTTGAAAGAGTGCCAACAAACTATCAAACTTGGTTCTCTGCATAATTGCAGTTAGTTATAGACAAAATCGAAATTTTTTGCTTACATATTCACTAAGGGCTGAGATTGGAAATAAGTCAGTCAACGAATTCTTTCATTTAATATGGCACTTTAAGGTTCGGCCTTAAAATACTAATTAAAAACATAATGTTATACTCTTAGCTTACATTCATAATTCCTAATAAAGAATCAGAAATTATCTAATTTTAAAGGTAAGATCTATCTAGTTGGCATTTCGCTATCTGGCCCCTAAAATATTAGATGAAATCAAATGATCGCTGTAGACAAGCATAAGCATGACTGTTATCTTTCCATTCTTGTCAGATGCTTGTTGAAGGCTGTTAAAGTTATCATATCATAATGCTAATCAATGAGCACACACACCCACCGCATTCCTTTCCTGTTCGAGCTATCTGATATCTCTTATAGGGCACCTTTTTGGAATTTATTCTAGCTTGTATAAAGTAGGTACTGATGGCCATTTGGTATTACTTTATACGAACTTGTTCTCATTCTCAGAAATTTCAGTAATTCTTGCACTGTGGCTTACCCCTGGCTGTTAATTGCATCAGTAAGGGATGTAAACTAGGCTGAAGGTTAGGAGTTGGAATTAGTACTTTAATTAATTACTTTTCCAGTCTTTAGTAAAGCTAAAGCTATCAATCATCTTGTTGCACAATTTCAGCGACTAATCGAATGAGTTGCCATAAACAGAAGATATTTCAATGGTATTTGATCGCTCCTAATTAAAAATTAGTGCCCTAAAGTCTTTTGTTGATTATTCTTTTACTGGTTGGTTCTAATTAGTTCGGAACATAATTTCAAGGGTATCGAAAGTCTTCAGGAATATCTGAAAGCAATATCTTCCTCGATAATTTAATCTAACTGCTTTAAACTCGCTAAAATTTCAATTTTAATTGGAATCTTCTGCATTGCATCAGCATCTTTTATATCATCTTTTCTTCATTATTCGATTTTATAGCTTCAAAAATCATCACATTACATCAAAATCAGACTTTTCGTTTTTATTACTTCAAATCAACTCTCACATCGATATCTTCGAGCATAAATGCATTATTTCAGTAGTATTGTTACTTCAATATTTGTAAGAATTACAAAGTAAACAAGATAACTTATCAAAATGATAAATGTAGTGTAATGCATTAAGACAATTGGGAATACCAGTACATTTGATTCTCAAGGATTCACGTAGTTGAGTTTCTATGTCTGTATGATCCTGAAATTGAGTCTTTTTAATTCACATATTACATGAAAAAGATACTCTTACATACCTCAGTGTGGTACTATACAAATAGGACGATCTTTCTTCCAGACTAAACTTCTAGCTAAACTCATTCGATGATTGCCTAAATGTTTGGCAACGCAGTGTTAAATTTTCCTTTGCAAATTAAACTAAGTTAATCTGCTTATGACGTACTCTCTTTTAATATTTCCTTCTTCCCATTCCGCTTCGTCATACATTTAATCTTCTATTAACCTTTTTTGTTTTTTAATTTTGATTGTTTTATTTTTAATGCTGTCGAAGAATTGACTTTACTAAAAGTTTTTTACAGCCAAGATTAATAGTTCTATGAGGTAAAACTTAGACTCAATAAATGTAGGAGAGAGAACGCTATAGTTACTCTTTCAGTAAACAACATAGGTATGACAGAAGACTAGCCTCATAACTTCAGTTCTATTAGACTTTAAAAAGTTCCATGTTTAGCTGCAATTTTAATGCATAAGGGTAGGAATACGGTAGTCAGGTAGATGCTCTAGCAGATCTGGTGACCGACTGATTGGAACATCTAATGTTGATGACATGATCTGTTGCTAGAGGTCAGGGTCAAAAAACGCTTCGAAAATATACTTTAAGGAAATTACGTAGGAGAAGGTCAGACAAGGAGTTCAGTTTAAGAGGCAATTATTCTGTCTACGTTTAATTTGTTCGTTCTAATCAGTCATCTCGTACGCTACACCTCTTCTTCCTTCCCGGTAACCGTAAAACGTAGCTTTCTTGAACTGTATCTCGGTGAAAATCACATTTGTAATCCAACTCTGACTGTTGTCGTGAGTGTTAGCAACTGGTGACGACTGCCACCGCTTCTCGATTCTCGGGAAGTACTTTTTTGGATTCTTTTCTAACCATCTCCTGAGATTGGAGAAACCTGCTTTCTTAAAAATTACTTTCTTGAATTAATTCGGACACTGACTGAGATTGAAGTCTATTATTTACCTAAATTGTTTTAGCATGCTTAAACTGACATGAACTTGCTAAATTAATACTAAAATTTTGGAAAAATATGCTTAAGTGAACTGTTTGAGTCATTTTTTTTTCTTTGATGAAAAGGGCGATTTTGCTAAATTACTCCACAGATTTTCTGATATCTGGATAGAAAAAAGATAGTTGGAAAACCAAACTTGGTCACTTTTCAAATAATTTCATCTCCAGGTCAAGAATCCGTAAAAAACAGAGGTCATGAAGCATCCATCCCTTCTCATCAGAAATAAGTCCTCAGTGGTTTACGATTCTTTCTTGGCTAATTTGCTTAGATGAATGTGAAATCAGCAGTTGTTCTTTTCTCTGTTAGAAAGACAAAGCGTTATTCAGTAAGTCACATTCAATGGATATCGAGTAGTAGTGGATGATGGATTGATAAGGAGGTCGGCTGATAAGTGGTGGGGTTAATAGGTGAATGGAGTGATCAGTTGATGAATTGATAGATGGGACTGATATGTGAATGTAAGATGGAGCAATAGGGATAACTAGTGATATCAGTAGCTTTCATAATATGCTCTTTTCTTACACTTGTCATTTATTTTTTGGCTCATTCCTTATCAATGTTAGCATCACTCTTCTGTAATGATAGCATTAATTATATGAAATTTGCAAATGAAGTTCTTTCTCTCAGGACTGAGCGCACAATAACTGAAGGTGATAGAATTAATTATAATGGCATAGTTTATTATTGTTATGATCTGAGTAAGAATAAATGCTTTTCGAGATTACTCGAGAGTACAAGTTTTAATTCATCATGGCTATGTAGCCCGAGTTCTATATATAAAAATAAATGTTGAATATGTACTCCATTTCCTCATTTTTTATTTTACTTTTCCTCCAGGAATTTTTAATTAATGAAACTCGACTAATCAGTTGCTTTGCTTGAATCACCCAGTCGTCTTGTTGAATTCTGCCTTCTACTGTCAGCTCTAGTCTGATTCCTGCGGGACGGATTCAAATTCTCTCATCCACTAAGCATCATTAACTGATGACTGTCACATCTCTTTATTCATTTGCCTTTCAGAATTTTTTCTTGCAGATAATCGCACACAAATATGTCCAACTAAATGGAATGGACCGGTTGCCGGCTTGTTTCTATATTCTGGTACTTCATGTCTTTCAGACTGTTGCTCAGGTCTGTTCTTAACTCATTTCATCAGATTAATTTTATATTTAAGGTAGTAATTTGTTTCAGCGCCCAAAGGTCTCCTCTCTCTCTCTCTCTTTATCTTTCTCAGCTTATTTAAGATTACAAGTTGCATGTTGTGGATGACTAACTGTACTAATGTATGCTAGGTAATCACTTTAAGACCGATCTTTTGGAGGCTAGTTACATTCAAAGAATAGAACTGAAAGGTTAAATCACCTCTTCCTGTGTAATGGTAACGTATGTAAAGAAGATGGAAAGATCAGTGAATTGGCCGGTTGATTCGCTGTATAGAAATCGCCTTTTGCAAACAGTTACAATGCAGGATAGTGGCCAGGTAATGAAATCAGAATGATGCAAAGTTATGTATTTCCCTCTCATCTGTTGACGTGTTCCAGTCACTTCGGATTTTATCTTCGATATTTGACATTCTGTTTCTGGAATTTCTCAGTATTATGAGAGAAATCCAGCAAATCTCGAAACAAACTATTCTGATTCGATGTATCCTGCACTTCCTCTTGCAACCATCTAGACCATTTTAATGATTGAAATGATGATGAATGCTTATTAGTGTTGAGTAGCTGATAAATTGGACTAAGTATATTCAATCAGTTCGTCCTGATTCAATTTAGATGGATCCTAGATGTATCGATGATCACAACTGGAATAGCACCTAATAGTAAGCAGTCTCCCTTCATTGTTCATTCCCTCTTTCTCAAAGAAGCAAGGTGTCATTGTATGGCCAAGTGACATTGGTCATTTCTTGTGACTCAGTGACTAAGCTGAAGATGCTATCACAAACCACCAATAAAAGCCTTAGTTTTTCTGATTCCCTTCAGGCCTTGAAATGCACTTGCACTCCAGAAAGACTCCATAGTGTCTCAGTCTAAGTTTTGGATTCTCGAAGTATTGTGTACTACTGTGATTCTTGAGGTAGACCAATATCGAGAGTGTAAAAAGGTTCCAACAGACTGGTGTTCAGTACAAGCTCTACATTCTCAAAACAAGACATCCTTTGTTTCCTGTTTTTTTTTTTTTGGTTTGAAATCTACTCACCTCACCGAACTATCCAAGTATTGAAATGAAATTATCAAGGTAAAAGTAAGATAAAATTTCATTCGAATTATAGACTTTTATTAAACAGCAGTTGAGAACTTCATGCTACTGTAATGAAGCGAAGTTAGACTGTGAACTGTAGGAAAGGAAAAATGTCTAGAAGTATATGGATGTTCGTGGAATAGAGAGCCAGCCTCAAGAATCCGTAAGTGAAAAGTTGGAGAAGTTTGCAATCACTGAATTGTATTGAAAGGATTGAAACTGAGGAAGTTAATGCTTGCAAGTGTAAATGAACTAATACTAATTACTAGCAATGAAAATCGCTCCATGTGAGGAGATGGTAATTTGGGTCAATTTTGTTTGCTAACTCTCCTTTCTTAATTATTATTACCTTTCCGGATTTGCAGCCTTCGCAGCACCAGTCGTTACAGTGTGGTGCGGCAACCTTCAATAAACTCTCCTTCGATCCACCGGTTCGATCGAGTCCTTTACCATCCGGTCGCTTGGTCTACGTACCATTGGAACAACTTGTAGGTGGTGATATATGTCGATTGGTTACTACTGCCACATCAAACACCGTATTTTCTTTCAGCAGTTATCAGGTTCGGTTCATTTCAATCTCTTCCCCTCATTCGCTTGCTTTAACTAGAAGCATTCATTTCTATTCATCATCTTGGCTAGATGTCTAAGTTGAGCAAGACTCATCGTGAAAAGGTTAATTTGTAGCAAATAATAACGACTTGTGGGGATTGTACAGAATGTCCAGTTGGTCTAAGCAATATTCATGCGTACTTGCAACGGATGCTAAAAGATTTCAATGTTTCGTTGATTGTTATCGTTCGTGGCGTTAGTTATCGACAGATGAACAACGTGGAAGACGAGAAGAAGATTCGCTTTGCATTCATCGAGGAGGAAACGCCTGTCGCCCTGGATGATTGTCAAATTCTGGACGGCGCTGATGGCGATGCCCTGCGCAGTTTCTCCAAAACTTCCGTCCTCTTCGTCTCCATTTCATTCATTATTCTGATGGTCATCTCACTTGCTTGGCTTGTCTTCTACTATGTACAAAGGTAAGCCTGCCCTGACCTTTCTAATTACTCATTTTTATCCCTTATGATATTAATGAACTTTTTACGATTATAACAAGTGATAAAATAATCAGTGAAGCAGATAGTAGCATTACGGTTTACGGTCAACGGAGTGATATCTCTTACCGCCAGCTCTATGATTGCCATGATTATCCGACATTTTATTTAATTAACTGGAGCTGTGAATCTCCCCGAATCCCTCACACCGTACTCTTTCTTTGCATCCCGAATCACTTCTTTCTGTATCCAGATTTCATTTAGATTCCGTTATGCGCATGCCAAAGATCGTCTTCAGCGACGATTGTTCAATGCGGCTAAGAAGGCTCTAACGCGTATTCCAACAAGGCCTATTCGAGTTGGAGACAAAGAGCTCGATACCGATTGTCCTGTTTGCATTGATCCGTATCGAACCGGTGATATTATTCGTTCGCTTCCGTGTAGGTAAATCTTTACCTTCGAAGGCTATCTTTTGTCTGAAAATTTTGAAATTGGTCCAAAACAAACTAAAGGTTAATATTTCAGTCTTCTTTTCTGTACATTATTATATCACTCTGAACACTGAATAGGAAAAAATTGAAGAATTTTAGACATATATTCCATAAAACATGTGTTGATCCGTGGCTTCTGGAACACAGAACTTGCCCAATGTGTAAGAGCGATATTCTGAAGGTATGGGAGTTGTTATTTCTTGCTAGATTCACTGTCTTATTTAGAATGCGGACAAAGAGAACGGCCAAATTTCAGGCTTTCGGATACTATGTTTCGGTAGGTCGGCGTATACCAAACAATGCACACAGAGAAAGTGTTCATCAGTCAAGGGATGGAGATATGATGAGCGTTGACATACATTCCTTAACTGGATCTGAAACCGTATTTCCATATACAACTCATTCCGAAACACAAGATCTAGTCAATATTACGCCGACAACTTCACCTCAGCTTGTTCAGGTGAGCAACATCCGAATACTGCTCCGATAGCTAAACATCGCGAACTATCATCCTTCATTCGTTTAGTCCTCTCATCGGATACTGCTTGTTTGACAGCCGAGAAAATTTCCTCACTTCTGAGATATTCACACTCAGTATTTACTCTAACATTTCAGGTAATGCATTGCTCCAATACAAATACATTTGCAATAGCGCCTCTGGCAGTACATGCTGCACCTTCACCAGTTCACTTTGCAAGCGAATCACAAAATGTGATCGGTATGTCTGAATTTGTTTTGCTTTCATATGGGTGTAATCCACAGTCTTTTGATTATACCATTCATTGACAATAATAAAAATGTATGCATTTTCCCGGAGTGCTGCAAAAAGTCTCATTCCTTCAGGTTGGTGTGACACGGGTCTATCTATCTTCGTCGAATAGTTCCATATGTCATACTCCTTGGCAGATAATATTCTTATGCAAATGCATCCATTTTATAAGCAGGTCTTTTGCAGCGCATTCAGAGCAAACAAAAAATGCAGCGCATCGGATTTCGTGGCAAATACGGAGGCCGTCAACAACTGCATCCCACGTAGTGAACGTTGTACGCGTCCGTTCACGTTCCCTATCACATCCATTGTCACCATCTGAACCACGAAAGCCGAAAGCTACGTCCAGCTCTAATACATTCAGTTTAGGAGTTACATCACTTCACTTCTCGTCAGTACCCCCCAAAAGTGTCCTACCAGTGAGTCGAAATATCCGATCATCTGTGTCGGCCATTCCACCCGACTTCACTGCAATTTCATTCCCAACACCATCTGTGCGAACAGATTTTTGCATACAACCGTCCGTCAAACTGAGGAATATCAACTCCAGAAATAAACAAAGACAAGAGCTCAGTAATTTAGCCAGCGTCGAGTCACTCTGACATCATCTTTTATAAGTGATTTTCGTACATGTATACAAAGTAAAATGATTCTAAATGTTGCAGACAAACTTTAAGAATCACAAATTTTTGGAAAAAAATTAGTCAGAAATGGAGAAAAAAATGCATCAATCGCGAATAATGATAAGAAAAATACATATTTCATATATCTGAACGGAATTTCTATTTTATGCATCGTGCAGTCAAATTGTTGTTTGTTGTCTTGTTTTCTGACCTTCTGCCACAACAAACCGCCAGCCGAATGCAGTCAGCACAAAAAGTGAGTAAATTAAAATCCAACTGGATGGAGTCATCCCGGAGAAGACAATTTAAAGAATTTATTACATTTAAATTCTTGATTAAATAGAAACATCATATGGAAAGGACTGGAAAAAAAACGTAAAGTTTAAAATCTTCTTAACCAATTGCATTCGCATATTCGACGTTGTGGTAATGAAATTTGTAAAATGTGTTGCAGTAAGGAGACTAAATGGATGAAAAAGAACACTACTGCTACCACGGCTTAGTTTAGGGTAACGGAATTACTTTATATTTCACTATATGTGATACACTACTACATAAATCCCGGTAAGCAGTATGGTCCTTGAGGGATGAGTAACATGCACTAATGAAATAACTCAAAGTTGAACTGCAAAATGAAGTGATGACAAAAAAGTAACACCAAACTGTGATGCTTAAGTTACTGAAGCATTTTCTTTGTGATGATCACTGGCTATAAGTTAGCATTTACAATGTATATATGCAATAAATGAAATCACTTCTTCTGTGTCAGTGACTTTTTGAACTCTTCGCTGAACACCTTCGAAAAAAATTTGATTCGTTCCGGAAAACCCCGAAAGACCGAAGTACCCACGCCATACACAGCCGAGACAAAAAAGCGTGCTGCTGATCGAATTATCTTTGAATCTGCTAACTGCAACAGTCAAGTGTGTGGAATGCAAACCGGGAAATTCATGGAAAACTAAGGAACAGAATTTGAATTGAATTTTCAATATAATTACAATCTATCTTGACCGACTCAAATCAAATACAACAATTAGGACGATCTAATTCGATTAAATCAGTAGAACTATTTCTCTACAAAGCTGCAATCCTCAGAAGAAATAAAAGGTTAGAAATAGATAGTGGAAGATAGTCACTCAAAATTTAAGCAAATAAGTGGTCATACAATACATGAGAATGCTTCCAACGTAAACATATAGAATGATGGCTTCTCAAATAATCCAAAAAACCGATAGTGGTTTGTATTGGAAAAATATCTTAAGATGCCTAATATGATCATTAATGCATCCGGAAAGGATGGGATAAAGCATTTCTTTCGTAAATGAAGAGTTAATGAGTTATAAGAATACAGAAGCATGAAACTAAAAGGACCATAAGAATTACAAGTAATATTAAATGTTAAATTGCATACCTTCTGAATTACATGTTCTTGATTCAAATATTGCCTGCAAATAATCCGAAAAATTTGCAAGTAAATATAGGGTTTATTACCTCAAATTAAAGTGCTAACTCTCCTATAAGATCTTATAAAACAAGGATGATACAGTATGAATGAAATGCATCTGCTAATATAACAATCGAAGAAAGTGCTTTCTGGAAAAGACAAACTTATAAGACTTGGTCCTTTTCTCAGTCTTAACTGCAGCTGCCAGAAAAAAATAGTAGAGAGGATATGACAAACGAAAGTACAAACACACCTTAGGAACTGGTGCCACATACCTGCAAATGGCCTAATTAAGGCACCACAAACAACCAACCGTAACAAAGGACAGGACTGGCTACTCGTTCTCATACCTTGCACTACGTCAAAATAAGGCCGAGCCGTAGATTACTGTCACCATCGTGGTCCGGGCGGAAGTTGCGAGATCTGGTGAGGCGTAGGGAGGGGAGTGTGGCTTGACGGAGTAGCGGGGTTCGTGTGATGTCTTGCATTCCGAAGAGTCTGGATGGGTTCATTTGTCCAATTTTTTGGGTTTGTTTGTAGGAAGTAGCGGTCTTTTTCCTGCATACTGTATGATTTCACTTCTTTGTCCCGATATCCTGTACGGTTTTATCTTTCCTTCTGTTTTCATAACTTCACGAAATGATAACCAGTTTTTGCGGCATTGTGCGTTTGTAACACTCGAGTCTTAGAATATGCAACCGGATAGATCTGTAGCAGAACTAATTTTTCTCGATCATTTCAGATTGTATTGTTTCGCCTAAAGAAATTTAAATTACGAATCCCATATATGGCAAGCACACCGACAGGATGCAGTAATATGGTGACACCTGCGGAAATCAATTTGAATACACTTCCGGTGGAAATTATCACATATATCTTGAATTGCCTTTCTTACGATGATATCAGTTCGTTGAGAGCAGTTAGTTAACTTTTTATCTTTGGAAGAGATACTGTCTATCATGACGAAGTTCGTGGTACAGTGACTGGAAGTGCTCCGTTTCAATCATTTCGTTTGTGTAATATATGCTATGATTGAAGAAAAACTGTTAGTTTTTTTCCTCGATATATTTCTTGTGTAAACTACTTTGATACAAATAAATCTTTTTTTTAAACTTTCATAACTCATTCAATTTAGGTTTCCAAAAGTTTCGATTCGGTAGCACGTTCCATCTTAAATAAATCATTTTTTCGGCTTGGTGAACAACTAGATAAAGCAATGAGCCGAATGAAAAAAATGTTGCCGAAAAGAGAATCTCAGCGAAGGTACTGATTTTCTTTTTTCCTACGATCTACTAATGNGAAAAAAATGTTGCCGAAAAGAGAATCTCAGCGAAGGTACTGATTTTCTTTTTTTTTTTCCTACGATCTACTAATCNTAATGTCTGTTCCTTTTTTGTCACTTATTGTAGAGGGAAGTTCGTTGATTTTATATACTTTAATAAGTTACCTATATACTTTGATGGGAAGTACAATTACCAACAACTTACCGAATAACATATCTCACAACATTTCATTCGTAATATAATAAGAGGAATAGGAATAAGGGTAGTTTTCCTTACATATTTTTTTATACAAGTCTTTTCTTTTAAATGTATAGTTGATTGTTATTTCAAGTTGTTAATAATATAATAATAAGACTTGTTGTAGAAAATTCATGCTTCAGAAAACAGACCTAGCTGAAACATTTTTTTTTGGCAACCTCTAGTATCTTCAAGTCTTGGAAACTACGAAGAATGGAAATTCTAGAGCACATCAAATTTCTCTTCTATAACTATTTTAATCATTGTAGTGGATGAGTTCAATATTCGATGCAAGTTTGTCAAATCTTAGTTATTTGGCTCGTGTTCGCTCCATTTGTTACCCCATTTCGGCACTTAGATCTCCTCCGTGAGTGTGGTCGAATAGCAAGCGTTCATTTTTATGGAAGCAATAAGACATTTTGTGTTCAAGGCTGCATACTCTGTCGCGTGTCAATGAGGTTTACTCGGCGTTGGAAACACGTTATGCATTGCTTTCGATGACATTCAGGAAATATATTGACAATGACACCTGTTGCTTTATAGCTGGTAAAGTAAGTAACTGTTCATAAATGTTTTCTTTTTTAAATAAAAGTAGATGTCAAACGATATTAAGTATATATAGATATATGGCAGGCCAAAATGCATTCAAACACTCATTAGCTTAGTTCATATCTTGGTCTCTGATTTAATTGAGCTATGGAGTGCAAAAAATTCCTTGTGTGGATAGAGTCACTGGACTAGGTATTTTTTTTTCGGACAAGGATATCTTTTATTAATTGTCAATTCTTCATAACAAGGTTATACTGATTTAAGCAGGTTTAAGCAGTACAGAGTAATTAATGTGTTTTGGTCGAATGTTCATTCCAATAAATGCTTTGAATCGAACATGATGTCACGTATCTTCCATGTAGGTATTGGATGAAGGTTTCTCCGTGTTGCGCATGCTGGACAATTGCGTTAAACGAAGAATACAACCACCGGAAACACAGGAGTCGTTGAGAGATATTCGGGATTATTCGAGGTTTGCTTGTTAAAGTAAACCAGTGAAGGGTAGTTATTGGCGAGTATCGTAAAAAAAAACCCTTGTCGTTTCCCAGTTTTTCTATTGCAAATATTTTGAATTCATAGCCCTCGAATTGTCTTCTCACTCTTTAGTATGGCAATGGAATATTTTGAAGAACAAATTGCACCAGCTTTACGTATCCGAGATCCGTTAAGTCTTCTGTGCCGTTCTCATTCTCGATACTCTTTGGAATCGCTGCCTAATAGCTTTTCATCTGCAACACTGAGTGACAGGTAAGTCACTATGAACTCCATACAAATACACTATAAATCATTTTTTTTTTATTGCATCGCTCTTTCCAAATTAATCATAATTACTTTATTCAGCGTTCGTTCGTTGTACAGTACACCTTCGAATATCGTGATAAGCAGGAGCAGTACTAGCCCAATGACGCGTAGTATCAGTGATTATACCAAGATGAACCAATGGAAGAGAAGGATTGATGAGAAAGTTAAGCAACATGAACGAATAATCGCTGAGCAGGATCGCGTGATACGTGAACAAAGCAAAGCTATAAATAGTATCATTGAATGCATGCATCAAGTAATTTCTTTTCTAATACTTGTTCCTGATTCGAGCTCAGTGGGAAATCTCTTATCTACAATTGACGATGATCTCTGATTCACCCTTTTTTGTTTACGACGTTAATTTGCAGGTTAGCTCCAAAATTTCGTTTAACTTCATGAAAGAATTGAAAGCCGTCGAGGAATTGTCGCAGCCGAGCTCACCACCTGCAGGTCCGTCTGGAAAAATGAAAAATACGGGGAAGAGAAAAGCTAATACTGTGCTATGCAAGAAAACTGTTAAGCGGAGTAACTAACGGCTAATTTGTCATCAAGCACCTAAGTGCTACTTCAAAAGAGTTAATTCCTTTTTGATGGTAACACCTCACCATATTAAGCGAGTAGTTGACTTGGTGCATAGATTCAGCGTTTAATTTTTTAATAGAAGTCTTTTATCATACATTATTCTCCTCCTTATGAATGTGCTTTTGGACTAACACGGGTTCTTTTCCATTTCTTTAACAGCTTAAGTCCTTTATTGCTGCAGATCTTCACCATTAAAGAATATATAACCGTAGCATTTCCCTGAAGTAGTACTGTCAGAGATATATGGAATTTGAATTACATTAAACTTTCAATCCCCAAGCATTAAACTGTTTCATTTCTAACTTGAAGATGCCAGAATTGGACATTGCTTTCTTTATCTAAGGAAAACATTACTTTTTTAGCTTAACATTGGTTCAAGAAATTTACATCGCTATCCTATCCCCCGTCTAATGTGCCTGATATCGAATTTATTGAAAGAATCAAAAAAAAAAACGAAAAAATTGAGCTGTAACTAGGAAGAAAGTTAGGTTTTTCTATCACCGGTTGTAGTGTGCTAGTTGCAACTATTAATAAGTAAGGCGTTAGTTAAGCTGCCACTGTTGCATATCACAGGTTCTTTTTATCCAGTTATTAAGGTGTACTGTGATTTATTAAATTTTTTACTGGTTTTACCAGCTGTGTTTCATAACTAATCTCCGACAAAATGAAAAGAGGAAAACATGGAGAAATGGAACACTACATCTTCCAACCGAGTGTGGATGCTGTCAAAAAAAATATTTAGTAATCCGAAGAGGTATTCATGGAGTTAATCATGTAAATCCTGAAATGTAGAAGAAAAACATTTGTTGCCACTCTCAGGCTGCATGAAAAGACATTATTTGCACTCCAAAATTACTCGAAGGTTGGAGTATATGTTAGTCGAAAAACTAGAAGAGTTGTCATAAATAAAACTGCTATTGTGAAGCAGAGCTTCAAACACCGCGACTCAATAAGCAACTTTAAGAATGAATAATAACATAACAGGAATTTCCAAATGTTGTGGAGGATAGATGAAAAATTATTACAACATCAGGTATTTGAAGTAGTACCACTATTGCTTTACTAGATATGGGACATAAGATATTAGGCTCAATAATATAAGGGCTAGTACTAATACTGGTGCATCACATATATGGCATAGGCTTAGAAGTACTGTGGTGATGTATGTTTAATTAGAAGTCAGGAGAGTTGTTTATATGTTTGATTTTTTAACAATGGATTAGGTGTGTCCAATTCTTTGATGATGTAATAATTAACAATATGAGCTACATTAGTCTTGAAGTTACCAAGGTGTGCTGCGATGTGATCAATGCATATATCGTCCGCACCATCGACGCCTTCAGCAAGTACTTTTAAAATGGTACTCCGGGTTGGAGCTGCCAAAATAATGACCTGAGATTGCATAGAGTGATATAATTTAAAGGAAAGTGTCACTACCATAGAACCCTGAAGGACAGAAGTTTTATCTGTCTTGAAGAGCAAAATTAGTTGTCTGAATTTCGTTTAGGAAGAATTATGAAGAGTATAAGTACTACCTTAAACAACTGCCTTGATACAAAACCGTGGTGCCTTTTGAGTGTGTTATTATAAGCCTTGTTGATTGAATCCGTCAAACTGTTTGTTTTCTTCTTGTCTACTGAAGACCGGTACACTTGTACCATTTCCGACAAAAATTCAAGCATAAATTCTAAACCTCTAAAAAATACTTTCGTGAGGAAACCTTTTCAGTGCTAAAACTTTTGCAGAGTTTGTCACAATTAACTTCTCTATGGATTTCAATCAATATAATATGAATGAAGCAGATCCGAAGAAGGGTATTCTATTGTGGTATGGAACTGCTAAAAAATGTACTCGGTGCTCAGAACATGAATGAGTACATCGGATCCTGTATTAATCTGAAGAGAAACCAGTCAGACCTCTTGAGCCATAACAATCCTTCGGTCGCAATGCCCATTTTTCCACCATTTTCAGCAAGATCAGAATCAATCAAATCTTCAATATATTTGAACTTGGTCTTATTACTTTCGTATTTTGTCCTAACTTTAGTAACGTTACCGCTTATATCATTCTTGACCGGTACAAATGCTGTTCCTAGAAAACCTGAAACACTCCTTAGAACAGAAACCTTCAAGACAGTCTTATGTTAACGGCCACTTAACGCAATTTTTTTTTTTTTTTACAGTCTAGTTATAGGAGTTGAACGCATGCTATCAGTCTCTTACAAGACATTTAGAATTAAAATTTTAAACCTTACAAGAGGGAAATTAACTTCAAACCTGGAAATCATCGAACTTACCCACAAAGTCAGCGATTCCTCCACAAGCTCTAAGGAACTGTTCCGTTGGCACTTTATCATCCTCGATTTCCGGGAACATCTGTTCTGAGTGCGAGAAATACGTGGAAACTCCATTCGGTAAGGACGCTTCCATCTACAGCACTGCTTCTGAAGGCAAGCAAAAAATCTGACGAATCCATTCTTTTAAAGTTGTGGTAATTTGACATGCAGGAATATTGCATCTAAAGAAAACCTGGAAGGACTCATGGCAACCAGGTGTAACTAGTGAGATATCTCGGGAAATGCCAGGTACAAATCAGCTCTCGACTGAGTCTACTCTTGTATGGTAGAATGGATCTTATCTGTTGCATGCATTTCTAATACTTAAATCATCCTTACACAACACCAAAACGCTTCATGAACCCATAGCCTTCTTCTGCAAATATGAAACTTGAATCCTATCCCAAGACTCTTTTTAACGGATATGGGCCATCTCTCATCGTTAAATGAAGTCTCCATAACATTTTTATTGTGGGATGTCGGGTGTCGGTTGCAGCTGTTGGGTTATGGTCATTGTTCGGAGGTTCTGGTGAGTCTCGGGTAATTCGGGTGGAGGAGAGGGTGTGTGCGCACGGTCTTTTTACGCCTTTCTTATTGTTTGTTGTCTGTCTTTGTCTGCAGCGCATGCCCATTTACCCTACAACACCTTACCCCCCTCATACTGTAACACACAACCACTTAACCGTCCTGCAAAACTCACGATTTTGTAGTATCCCACTGCCCACTTACCTTTCAGTAAATTCCCTTTTCACCCATACTTCCTAACCATCCAACCTGGATTGCATTTCTGACTCTATCACACTGAGATACGAAGCCCAGCTGACACTCTGTTCTGAAATACTTTACTACGTATGGATTTTTATAAAAGTATTCTGCGTCCTGAGATCTTTTTTGTTACATCCTCTTGTGGTTAGTGTAGTAACATTCATGTTTTATCTTAGCTGTTTTTATCATAGTTACTACATCGGTGTTCATTTCACAGTTATCCCTTCGGTTTTTATTTTGATTGAATTTCAGAAAATCCGATAAAAACTCTTCAGCATGTACTGCCAACGACTCGCAATCCCCGCAGCTCGTGTTTCGGTAAGCGTAATTTGATCTTTATAAATTCTAGGTGGACTAGCCTATTATACGGTAAGTTGATTAACGGAACTTGTATGGATAAATTTATATACATATATGTTGTACTAGTTAGGTTCAGAGGTTCCACTTACGAATATCTGAAATCGAAGTTTTTTCTCGTGCAAACCGAATTTTCATAACAGATGTTACAAGTGTTATTGCGCTCGCGAAACGGATCGTTGATTCGTTGCTTGCAAACGTCAGCAGTACAGCGTGATATTGATAGTGCAGCAAAATATGTTGGAGCCGGTGCTGCAACAGTTGGTGTCGCTGGCTCTGGTGCTGGTATTGGCAATGTATTTGGTTCTCTTGTTATTGGTTATGCTCGAAATCCGTCTGCGAAGAATCAGTTGTTTTCCTATGCGATCCTTGGTTTTGCCCTTTCTGAGGCTATGGGACTGTTTTGCCTTTGCATGGGTTTCTGTATTTTGTTTGCTTTTTGAAATTTATAGCTGTAACCAATGATATTTAATTATTTAGATTTAGTATGAAAATGGCTCAGAAATTTTCGAATCACGTGCTTCGTAATATTAGGGAAATGCATTTTATTCAGCCGTGTTTTGTAAAGTTTATTGGTTAGTGTGTTATTCCTGTTTTACACATGTTACGAATATTTATAAAATTAGGTTTCTTCATGGTTGAGATGATCTACACGCTGTTTATTCGATCAAATTTTGTTAGATTGATAGGGAAGTAATCAGTATATGATAATCCTTAATTTTATCCCGACATAGAAATAAATACATATTAAAAGAAAGTTAAAGAAGGGATTTGGTAAAAGCTATTCATAAAGTTGAAGAATATTGATACTGCCGCTGACAGTTTTTTCAATTCATTAGTACGTCATATTATTAAACCGGCTGGAGTTCAGTGCTTTCACAAGATACGCCAAAGATCTCTTCTGTTTTCTCGCACAGGTTATTGCTTCCAAGGATCAGAATTTGTCGGAGGGTTTTCAAGTTCCAGAAGGTTATGTACTCTTTGTAGTCCAGCAATATAGTGAGGTCTTCTTCAGCGATTAGTAGTTTTGACACCTAAAGTCTTGGAATTATCAGCGTTCCAGTCATGGCAACAATTGGATGAATCAGAAAAATTGCACTGATGGCAGCAGAATAGGTGGCGAACGCGCAACGTGAAATTTTTATAGAAGTCTGTTGAAAAGCTAAATTCAGGGAGAACTGACCTTGTAAGTGTGTATGATTTGCGAAATTCTTGAAGGGTCGGGATGCAAAATGTTCCCTTCGTACTGAAAATTTAAAACTCACTCTATTATTTTCTTTCCTTTCAAGTCCATAGATTAAAAGAAGCTTACGATGGATGGTATGGCGCCAACTTTCAGTGCTGCCAAAGTGCAAATAATCTGGTGAAGAATATTTGCTGTGCTGATAATTAAGCTTGGTTCGTTCTGATGTAAAATGACTTGCACACGACTGATTTCTGCTTCAAGTTTTTCAAATGAAATGGAAAGCATTCGTGTTGTGGAATCATTTCTGGAATTGGTAGTTTAAAAAGTCTGGGTTTTCAGAAGAATCAGAAGCTAATGACTGGAATTAGAGGTTGTTTTTGGAGTGAAATTACTTCTGTAATGATTCTGTAACTGTGTTAGTAGTGGTACCTGATAGGCAACAGCAGTGAGGTGGAGTTGTTGGGAACCGTTCTTGGCATGCAAGAAATGGATGCTTTTGGGAAGAATGTACTCCACCATGAATCTCGATTCTCTTTCATCGTGACCTTAAATGCTAGTAAACGTATTCCGTGTCGATGTGATGAAATTCGAGAAAGAGTAAAGTTTATTTCATCCGCCAGCAAATCTAGTATTATACTCGATGCAAACAAGTAAGAACCTTTGTAGATAGCAAACCTTGTAGTTATAGTAAGGTCGTCTAGCAATTAGTTGCACATGTGGTGGTGGTATTCTTTCATCTGGACTAACATGTCGTACAACGAGAACACGTCGTACAGCCTGCCGAGTATTTAGAGTTAATGTAAATGAATCAATGATATATAGGAAATGAAAATTAGAATATCAGAGTTTTCGTTTTTGCGAGAAGTATGATTGTTAGAAAAACTACTTATATGTGGCTTAGTTTTTTTCTCTTACTTTCTGTTAGTACTCTCAGAAACAACAAAATATACGCTGTTGATAATTGCCGTATCGAGAATTTCCTTATTCTTGATCAGTTTGCTACCCATCCAGAAACCATCCACTGTTATCACGGTATTTGCACCGCTAATTTTCAGTACATCATGTAAATAGTTGCCATCTTCGTTTGTAGCACTCTCAATTATAGAATAGAATGGAATAATTGCTTATAAGATTTATTTCATTTATTCTAAGAAGTGTGAAATGCATTAGATGTGACCAAATTTACTGCTTAGTAGAAAGTAAGCCTCATCTTTTGGCCACATGTGATGCCGTAATTGGCTAATTAGATGCTTACAATGGGTAAGACGGTTAGTCCTATTCGAAAGGCAGCCAGTACAGCGATAGGAAGTTGTAAAAGATTGGGTAGATAAAGAACTATCGGCTTATCCTTTAATTGAAATCCTTGAAACACATCGGCACATTTGTTCACCAAAATATCTATTGTTTCAGCACTTAATTCTGCATCATCATATACTTCATTATCATAATAATTACCAATCCTGAATACGAATTTCTTGGATTTGAATCTTCCATTTCATTTAAATTTGTCTATTTTAAATTCCAAAATTCAATCACTTTTGTCTAAACAATCCTATGATATGAGGGCACTCTCTTGCTTATTATACTAGAAAATAAATTTTGACAGTGCGCATTTAGAAAGGTGTTTCATAAAGCGAGTAATATATTCGAACAAATTTTACCAGTAAAGTCGACTAGTTTCCTTTTGCACTTTGTCTTTCCAAGCATCTACACACTCGTATGACAAATTTTTAATTGACATTAAAATTAGAAATCGGTGTTTTTCCTCGGAAGTGAAATTTAAGAAATTCAAGTCTGAAGATATATGATTGGATTTTCGATCTTCATAAAGTTCTTTTATCAACTGTTTCATGAAACCGTTTAGATATAAAGACAGAGGTAATTCCAACACAGAATACTGTATCATACTAAAGAATATCATAGAAATGAAACAAAAATATGCACTATTCATGATGAAATTAGTTGCTCATATTTCGCATTTAAAAAAAAATAAATAAATAAATTGAATTGCTACAATTGCTACAGAAAACTGCCGTTGTTATTAAAAGTTTTTAGAAATTAATGCTGAGGCGAGAGGAACCGTTAGGCTTTAGACAGAACATGATTGAAATCGGCAAAAAATTCACTTATTAGGAGCGGAAGAGGAACCCTAAAATAGTTATTAGCCACAATCAAACATCGTCCTTCCTTCGAAATGACTTCTTCTTTCGACAAACTTTAGTGGAATGCAGTTCCTTATCCATTTCCAAACCAGTTATTATCTCTTCCAAATTCCCTCCCAATTTATAGCTGTCATTGTTTCAGATCACTTCCAATTTTCCAAATTTTTTTGAATACTTCAACCATTCCAGCCACCACTAACAACTGGACAAGTCCACTCTGTCAATTAGCTTGAACATTTGTAGTGCTCTCTCTGTGATCAACTACATAAAACAAATATAACACCATTTTATTGGAGTACAGGTAGTGAGCCTAAAAACTACAGACACAGGAATACCACACAATCAATAACTAACGCATACAAAATTGTTACTTGAAATATAAAAAATATTCCTGCAATACACTTACTGACAATATGAAGTTGAATGTTAGATTAACTGTCAGAAATAGAATAATAACTAGAGGAATGAGAAATTATGGATTTACGCATAGTAGATGTTGTAAAAGTAAAACGATGCTTGTAAAATCTGATAAACTAAAATTCAGTCAAAAATTTTCAAATGCTAATGCAATCTAATATAATCACTGCTGTAACGGCTCCTTTTCAACCAGTCCGTGTTTCTGCTCGACCACTCCATAAATGAGCAATCACCGTCTCATCAACAAGTGTAGTGGTATCACCCAAATCGGCAGCTTTATCACCTTCAGCAACTTTCCGTAGAATGCGACGCGTCACCTTCCCTTAAATTACGAGTTAATAGATTTAGAAAGCTGAACTAACTGCCTCTTATTTCAAGAATGCTTAAGTGAATAATCGAACCTCCCATTATATCTCATTTCCAAACGAGAGAGAGAAATGCATTTCGCTGTTAAAGAAAGAATATGTCGATATGAGTCAGACCAAAAATATTTACCATATTCATGTTTCAACACTTACACTCCCATGATTAAATGCAATGTTCATAGATGGCTCACCTGATCGTGTTTTAGGTAATCCCGGAGTTACTTGTATAACATCCGGCACAGCAATCGCACCTATTTTTCTTCGTACGAGAAGTTTCAGATCTTCAACTTTTCTCTCCGTAAGTTCTACTCCCTGAAATAATATGATTTGCAACACACAGTTATATGATTAAGAAGAGGACCATAACAATTTCATTCTTACATTTAAATCACCATTCGTCTTCAGAGAGTTCATTACAGAATTTACAACAAACAATACCAGTCGTAATGTGACGAAAGCATAGGGAAAGCTGCCTTTGATATCATGCGGTGCTGCAACTACTGCTGCCTCTACTACATCATCGTCCGAAACAAGCGCAGATTCAATTTCAGCAGTGGAAAGTAAATGACCAGAGACATTCATGAGATCATCGATGCGTCCTGCAATAAAAAAATAAAAAAGATGTTTGTTGAATCGGTCCGAATTTCCACCGATGTCATGGCAAATAATGGATTTATACCTGTAATCCAGTAATAACCATCTTCATCTCGACGCGCTCCATCACCAGTAAAATAATAGCCCGGAAATGGGGAAAAGTAGGTTTTTACAAACCGGTTATGATCACCTAGCACACTTCTGCTGATACCTGGCCAAGCCCGTTTGAAACACTGCAACAGTAAGAGTTAGATTTACATATTATGGAGAACTATTTTTTTCCTAAGCTATTCAAGTCAACTAGTCGGCATGAGACATTTACTTGAAGTTGATTGGATCTACTGGAATCACGGATGTATAAAAGAGCTTTGTTAATAATATTATTTATAAAGTAATACGTACAAATAGCCGTGAAAAATATTTGAAGTAAAACAGTTACCAAAGTTCCTTCACCAACTCCTTCGACTTCACGACCGTCCGCATTAATAATAACCGGTTCTATTCCAAAGAAGGGAAGCGTCGCACTGCCTGGCTTACAAGGAACTGAAGCTGGCAAGGGTGCAATTGTATGTCCGCCTGTTTCTGTCTGCCAATAAGTGTCAATGACAGCACAACGACCTTCTCCAACAACCTGAAGTTCACAATTTTGGTCACTAAAATAAAATTTTAACAAGAAGAATGCAATACTGTAGTGATTATGCCACGTAACAAAATAAGAAATTGAACAAATGAATACCTTGTACATCCACTTCCACGCGGCTGGATTGATTGGTTCACCCACTGAACCCAACAGACGAAGTGATGAACGATTGTGGGGTGTAACATATTGGTTACCAAAAGCCATCAAAGCACGAACTGCTGTTGGCGCAGTATATAAGGTTGTGACCTGTACAGGAAAAAGTAATCTTATATCAAGTAAAAGCTAAATCAGTTATGAAAAACATCAATTCAAATTAGGATTACATAATTTGGAGACAGAATTAAATTTAAAAAAAAAAAAGAGGAAATAAAATTTAAGAAAACAAACTGAGCAATATTAAGAAATCGAGAAATGGCAACCAAAAAGCAAACAAAACACTGGAAGCATTAGAATAAATGCTTTAACCATGTATTAACCACCGGTTTACCTTGTATTTCTCAACAATTTGCCAGATTCTTGCAGGTGTAGGATAACTGGGCACGCCTTCATACATAACACATGTCAAACCATTAAGAAGTGGCCCATATACGAGATATGAATGTCCAGTAATCCAACCACAATCAGCAGTGCACCTGTAATAAATAGCGAAATGATTTGGACATCTTGAGAATAATCAAAAATGCTTTCTGAGTTTTTTATTCGAAAAAATCGAAATTCGCAACTGGTAGTTCCAGCAAAAGTCTGAGATCTAAGAATGTGTTCTTAATTTTCCCTGTATTTTCAAAACCATTCTCGTCACCCATAAGTAGCAATCATTTTCCATTTTAACCTTATCTATACTGAAAACATGTGATCTGAGAATTCACCAGTATATGTCTTTTTCGGGATGCGCGTCAAAGACAAATTTGACAGTAGCATAAGTATATGTCATGTAACCAGCAGTAGTATGCACGATCCCCTTTGGCTGACCCGTTGAACCGGATGTGTAAAGAATGAACAGAGGATCTTCGGCATCGTTCCATTCAATCTCAGAATTCACTTCTTTCAATCGCTCCATTTCTTCATCCCAGATAACATCTCGTCCCGGGCTCAACGACACCTAAAAAAATAAGCATTACATATCTGGTAAGCTTATAAATTTGCAAATTGTATTTTTTGGATGGAAAAAACCAAAAGTGACCCAGGTTATTGGAGATATTTCAATTTTCTGTAAAATCAGAGAAATTAGTGGGAGAAGAAAACCAATTTAAATGAATTTAGCATTGTTATTCGATATATTTTTCATAACTCAATAGATTTTGATATCTCTTTTAATTGAATTTGTATTATTTGATAAATCTTTATATACTTTTGGTACTGCCTTAAGCAGTGAAACATTAAAAAATAAGAAAGGCATATTGCAATCAAGCATAAAGCTTAATCAGCAATTCCTTGAAAAATTCATTGTCCAACGTACTTCCTTTGGGCAACAGAAACGTAGCATTTCAGAAAGAAAATATGACAACAAATAAACGTTAAATTTACATCGACAGAAGCAGTACCGTTCGGTTTACGAATACGTTCTAGATGTTTTATAACGATGACCTTATCCACCGGCTTATCCTGCAAGAGTTATAGTATATATTTTAATATAAACCAAAAAATCAACTAAAAATACTCCTAGAGTATTCATTCAAACAAAAAAATTTTATGAGCAGTATGATTGGAAACCCATCGGTCTCCAGCTCTTTTCAAATTACGATGCTATGACTAAAATTTGCCACCAACACTCTAATCTTTAAAACATAAGTTCATATCATGATCTAGACGATCACATATATTAATCACGCAATTAAAATAGACCCACCACAGCAATGCATTCAACGAGAGCACTATCAGCAATTTTTTTTAGCGTCACAAGCTTTTTTCCCCGATAATATCCATCAGCAGTAATCAAGATGCGAGCTTCTGTTTGACATATTCGAGCTGCTAAAGCATCAGAACTAAAACCAGCAAATACCACCGCATGAACTGCACCAATTCTGGCACATGACAGCATTGCTATCGGCAATTCAAGTGTCATTGGTAGATAGATCACCACGGCATGCCCCTAAATAAATTAAGACATTATCATACAAAGTTAGGTATAGTATATCCATCCACTTTCAACGCACTCCTCCAGAGGTAATATATCACCAGAAGACTGCCAAATAAACCAGAGGAAAGATAATATAAATTCCGCACCGAACCTTTTTAACACCGTGAGATCGCAGAACTGCAGAAAAAGTGACGACTTTGTCAAACAGATCTTGAAAAGTAATAGAACAGCAATCACCGGGCTCATTTCCTTCCCACAACAACGCCGTACGAGAACCATACCCTTAAATTCTGATTTCACTGCAAGACTGTAGAAAAATTTTTGTTGGCGTTCTAAGTATCCTACTTTTTAAAGTCATCTTAAGAACAAATAAAATATTTACTTCAGCAACCCTTTAGCACATCTGAATATTCCTGTTTTAATTTGCCAAGATCCATACTTTTATTACAAACTTGCCTTTATTTATATTTCGTTCCAAACAGTTATAGGCAATGTTTGTCTGTGCCCCTTCCATGAAATGCACATAAACATCTCCCTTACGACAATCAAAATTCCATTCCAATCCCTAAAGTCATTTACGCTATAATTTTCTAGAATGTCGACATACAATCAACCAAAGAAAGAGAAGAAGCCGTTTCTTTCTCAGAATACCACAAAATTTGAAGATGAAAACAAGATCATTTTTTTTTTAACATCTTGTTGAATCGACAAAAAAAATGTGAAATTCCTTCCTGTTAATATACATACTCAAAATACTGCCAAATAACTGACTTTTTTAGATTCTTTCTCGAAGTATAGCTCTTTCGCTACAGTTTTCCAGAATTCATCGGCATTATTAATGGAGTTGCTATACATTTCTCGATAAGAGTCAATCCCCCTGACATGAGCACCTGAACAAATCATCTGTCTTAATGAATGAAATATGGAATCAATATTGTTGTATTTAAGATATTAAGAAATCAATTCAGAACTTCCAATTGAAGTAACATTATGTGCATGAAGTTAAGTTTAGGGATAAGATTAAATTAAATTTGTGTTCTACAATTGAACATGCGTGAGGCATTTTAAAAAAGATCACAATTTGGGAGTGATTATCGGGAAAACATCCGTGATAGTTTACAGCGCCCTTTCTCACATGCACTAATTATGAACTGTAAAAGGGTATATTTTCATTCCATTGTCTTCACCTTTCCTCCCTCGATCATTCTTGTCATCTCATTAATTATATGTGTATGTATTATGCCATACATATCCTTTAAAGAAACATCACTGACGAGAGAGGCAGAGACTGTACTATTTTTGGTCGACGGTCTTATTGTTTTCGATCAACACTAATCAAACGCTATCACGGAATAAGTCTTTCGAAAACACGATTGACAGCTTTTGGTAAAATTGAAACAAAAAAAAAAAAGAAATGAAAGGCCAGGCAAATCAATAACAGGATGATTCGTTTCAGCAGAAATAGCCTTTTCTAAGAAGATACCAGTAATAAGCGTTAAAAAGGAACTCAAAATATAGCATAAAACTAGTAAACGAAAAAAAAAGGATAATGAAGCTTACCAGCAAGGATAGGTGCAGGTGGAACAAACCATTCTTCATCTTCTCCTACACCATGCGTTTCAGGAACTGAAAATTTCACCCGAGCATCCGACATCGTTCCTTATAAATTTTCAAGAATGAATTACCACTGCAAAATATCTACAATGTTACTTTCGAATTTTTTTACAACTGTTGTCAAAATTATCAAACTTGTAAATCAATTTTACGACCGAAACAACACAGAAGTTCGAAATAAACTCGTCAATTTCCCATCCTGTCAGACTCACTACTATAGCACTCAAACAGAAGCTTATCACTTATCATTAAATGACATCCAAATACCACCTACACTGATAATAATCTGACGAATCCCCGATCGCTTCTTTCATTCTCCCAATATTTCCCCTGGCTATTTCCACAGTCTCTTCCCCTTCGTCCTCCTTATTTCTACCTTTCTCTCGCAATATCTCAAATATCTATCCCTTTATCTGTCTCTCCTACTGTATTTGTCGCATCCTTTCGTTCTCTTCTTCTCCTCTTAATATCCAAATTGAAAACAAAGCACCGAAAAAGGCAGTGGTGCAGGATAGTCACTGCGTACTTCTGCCGGCAACTATCCCGCGGGAGGAGTACTGGAGTGAGTGAATCTACCAGGAAATCTTCCCGAGTTATCCGAGATGCAAAAGAAAAGGATAAGGGACTGGCCATGAAGTTGCAGAAGCGAATGGATGGATAATGTCATTTATTCCGTTTGCTCGTCTCTATCAGTTGTCAATTCATTCCTTAGAGGCCTTTTTCTCTCTCTCTCTCTCTCTCCCTCTCTCCTCTCTCCCCTTGTTCTCTCTCTCTGTACTTGTTTGGAAATTATTATAATCGGTAGCAAGCTCCTGACGAAAATAAGCAAGAGTGGCTGTGAAAGCGCGTAGAGGAACCCCAAGTTTGAGTGGAGACGGCTGGCCGAAACTTCCAGGTCATTCCACGTACGAGTGGCCAAAAAGTGTCTGAGAGAAGAAGCAGTGCAGTGGAGGAAAGGAATGTATGGAAGGAGAATGGTACGAGTATTTGTACTACTGATGGTTGGCTTTTGGTCGCTGATAAGCTCTGCGAAGGCGGTCTTCCACATCACTTCCCTATACGTTTTAACATTTAAAACTTCTGATAAGGAGGGAAGGTCAAAGATCAGTGAAATTGTTAACGTTTCGCTGGACTTCTGAACACTGTGGAACGAAGCGGTGATTTCTAATTAGTGTGATGGAGCTAAATTAACACTTCACTCCTTTCTAGCAGTACTTTCCGCGATCACTTGTAACAGTGAACTGAAAATGACAGGACGAGTGCTACCGGTTTTTGGACCGAGACCAGTATTACCGCCTAGTATTGATTGCGGTGTGTGGTAGCAGGAAGAGTAGGACTCTCTGACTCACTCCAAACTACTGCCTAATTTTGGATCTCAGGTCTTCACTTCTGACTGCTTCTTGTTGATTTATTTGCTTATCCCTAGTGCAGCTTGCTTTCCCTTGCAGCTGATGGAAGAGGACAAGGAGAAGACAAATCAATTTTACTTTTACTCATGTTCAAACTCAAAACTAAGTTTGGTTCGGAACTGAATTCCTTCAGCAGATCAGATCATTCCCATCCCCTCTACCTCACCTCCAGGGAAGATTGGTATTGCCCTAATTAGCTAATTAAAATTATTTTGATTGAATGCGAAGAGAAGTAAAATGCATGCTTCTGCTAGATCCATCCACAAATCATTTATGCTAATTTTGACGGTGATGAAATTTTAATCCATTCGTGCTGGCGTTTCCCATAATTAATTATGCAAACCGAATCATGTGTCAAAAAATAAAATTAATCACTTCCGGCGACAACAGTGAAGCGATGACGAGTGACAGTAGTGATAAGAAGTTACATACTGTTAGTGAGCGCGTGCGGACAGGTGAACAGAGTCGAAAAGAGATGATTGGTCACGCAAGTAACGTTATTCTTCACGCTTAACTTCTCAGCCATCCATTCGCTTATCGACGTATAAAATTTTTAAATTTTAGGAAAAATTTCCATTTGCAGTGAGTGAGATAGGTTACAGTGCAGCAGCGTACGTTGACTACGTCAGTCATTGATACGCTACTAGTAATGGAGAGTCGATGAAACTACTACATGCACGTAAACCTCTTAAAACGTGATCAGATTATCACTCGTGTGACGAAATGGAACTTTAAGTAAAATAAGGAATGACCAATTACAAACTAACCAAATTAAGTTTGGACTTGCCCCGTATTTTGAATAAATGGATACCATTTTAAAAGAACTATTGATTCCAAATATTATATGATAAATATATTGAAATCGATAAAAGCACTGTTATAATAAATTAACGGAGATCAGCTGATACAACTCAATTAGTTATCAAACATTCGGCTGATTGATTCTTTAACAGTCTTATCACCAAACGATATCAGGAATCAATTAAAATCTGTCAGTGTAGTTTTGAGAAGGAGGAGCGCATTTGATAGGTCAACATAAGGACAGCAGCGACGGGTAAATTAAAACAGGATGTAATAGTAGAGGAAAGGAAATTTTAGTCGGTATAATGAAGCTTGAGTAGAACCTACTCAGAGGCTTCAAGATGAATCAAAAGACTCGATTCTCTCAACTAATTTCAAGCAACATGCCTATTCAAAAGGTTCACTCCTTCTGCTTCGAACTTTCCTCTCATTCATTATTGAAATTTTCTGAAGCGGAAAAAGGATTGTAAAAAGTGGCTAAGTTATAATAAATTTAATAGCAGCTTACTAGCTTGACTACTTTACTGAACACTTTGAGACTATAACTTATGAGGTTAATTACTGCGAAACTTTATCTTTTAAAAAAGATTCTAAATTACCTGAAATTATTACAAACCTTGCAGCGAATCTTCAGGACTAGTCAATTATTTAATGATTTGAAATACATAACACTACACATTCACTACCCACCATTATTTCGTTGTGAAGGAATTTGAGATGAAGTGCGTGAACGACTAACGTGTCTGCGTGTATTTAACGTGAAATTAGAGAAAAGACAGAGCGTTGGAGAAGTCATGAAACGATAAATTGAGTGGAAGGCATCCATACAAGTCGAAAAGACGTAAATTGTTTAGTTTGACAAGTTAGAATCGTGATTTCATTTCGTTGAAAATTGTCGTACGCAGTGTGAATGATCAGTCCATCGTTACTCAGTCCTGAAGTGTCTTCTCGAAATTCTCGATTCACTAGGCTCCTCCTGAACATTAGAATGGTGAAACACAGAAGCACAGCGATATTCAATATTAGTATGGTAGACAAAGTAAAAAAAATCGTAGGTCAGAGTTGAGGTCAGCAGGTGGTTGAAATGGATTATTCCAAGCGGCTCCTGATAAAGTGGCTGTGGAATTTTTCTCTTTACAATTTTATCGGAGTTCCCATTGCTAAAAACAGTTCGCAAAGCTGAAGCAAACGGTGAAATGTTATATTCAATATTAGTTTGGTAGACAAAGTAAAAAAAGAAGTAGTTTAAGATTTTTATGGAAAAGGCTTTCCAGATTGTGAACTTCACTCAATCCATTTAACACTAACTGCTGTAAAGGTAACTACTTCTTTTAGAGTTAATATAAAATATATCTCTATGTATGATGCATTGTTTTATGTTCAATAAATTGTTTTTTATTGAAAAATAAATAAAAGAGACATTGGTCAGATTACCTTTTGGTTAACTAAATATCACTAGAATACTATAAATAGTCCCATTTAGTTGACAGAACATAGCTTTTACCGTAAACTATTACAATTTTAATTCTGATCCAGAGATTCTATAAGTCGTGTCCTAGGCCTTTGCATACTTCCTCTGCAAGGAGGAAAAATTCTGAATCGAAGAACTCGAACTTTAGCTATTTCAATTTCTTGCTGATAATTTCACATTTTGGACTGCGCACTTCACATTTCACGTTGACACGCATATCGCCACTTATTTTCACTGAAACCATTTATAACTTCACCTTTGTAGGAAAGTTTCGCCAAGTTAGTTGAATGTTAACCACTGAATGGAGAAAAGAAATGCACAAAATAAAGACTAGCTGCTTTAGCCTAGGCTGGTTTTCGTTATTCGATTGGTCCATCACGTCCTGTGGGAATCATGCATTCAGATGCCACTGTGGTCGATTTGATTCTGACCGAGAAAGCCAATCCTTGAAGTTGAAGTCGTTGTTTTAAGTTGTGCCGTAGTTCCAGCCCCAGTCTTAACAGTTCCTTTATCCAACTTGCTCCTCTCGAGTGTCTCTCTTCAAACGATCAGATATGAGATTGATCCTTGTTCGTCTTCAAGCCAGTCATCACCACAAACAAAGCAACACAGATGCCATTGAACATGAATGAATCTTTTTAGGAAAGAAGTAGAAAAGTTCAAAGGAAACTTGACACACTCCACACTCACTTCACTTAAACTGAATGAATTCAGTACAATTTCTCTCCATGGCTTTAATTTAAGCAATAAAAAGGCTTACTCTGCATCGGTCCTTATGATTGTTTTAATGAGCACTAAGGCTAGTCTGTGTACGGCACAGAGTTTCCTTTAAGTTCATCCTACTCTTCACTGATGAAGCGGAAAATTCGGTTTGTCCTAAATATCTCTGTACGCGTAATGTGATCAACTCTGAACGTTAATTACTTGTAATTTGCTGATCAAACGTTAACATCAATCGTAGCAACTTTTTCATCTTTGGTCTCCAGAGTAATATCTGAGAATGATACCTTCTGACAGATTGCCACTAAATGCAGCAGTTATAAGTTCTTTGCTCTCTGTTCTTTAGATTTACAACCGGTTCGCTAGATCCTTCGATATAAAAAAGACACTGCGAAGCTATGCCGAAAAGTGCCACTGCGTCGAAGCTTTTCTGGCCTTATTTGATTTTCCAGCATAACAGCAAAACATTTTTACTCTTGTCACGTCGCTAATCCTCACTCAGATGTCTTGAGAATTCAGAATCCACAGAATTCATTCCTCTCCTCTTCAAAAACATTTGTCAGCGCTGGTATTCTGCTCATCTGCAGCAATTTGGTGTTGAAGATTCGGCTTCCGATTTCTGTCTAACTGCGCTAAGGAAAGCATTCAGTTTCAGACTCATAATTCGACTGCTCCAATGACTTCCTTCTGTAGGGTCAATGGAAGAATAGCGAATAATCCAGAATTTAGGACTGACTAAGCCAGTTTCACCACTAACTCAGCCGCTAGTACCGCAAAAAAGAAGATTTAAAGCTGGAACCTTTCCTGAAATCACGGGGAATGTTCACATCCAGCTTTAGAAAACGCCACGAATGGTGGCGTAAAGCCTAGTGTTTGGTGTAGTGATGATCTCGAGACTAGTCACCAGTACCACCTAGTCCCGAGGAACTTCGAAGCATTAAATCTTCAAATTTCAAATCGGTAAAAGGCGGCATGAAGATATACTGGCCGTAAGATACTTCAGTTTGCGATCACTTTACTGATAGTGTATTGATAAGGTGCGTGGGGTTGTTCTGACTTGACATGTATAACTACGGCTATCCTACGTCTGTTCTGACCTGAGTTTCGGGAGTGCTAACAAACTTCAAATATCCTTTCAGTATGTAGTTGTGAGAGAATGTGAGTTATTTTGAGGCCAGAGGTTGTGAATGGTAATTTTATAGTAAAACCAGAAGATGGAAATATTACAAAAGTTGCTGAAGAAGAATTTAAATTTGAGGGCGCCATAAATGTTAAGCTTTGTGATTAGGAATGAAATGTGTGCTTTTGAAGTCTGTCTGTACGGCCTTCAAAAAAATATATTTGTATTCTTCAGCTTAGGAAATGTTCCCTTTGTTCGAGAATCAAACGGACTGCAGGAATAGCTTCCAAAAAGTTAAGGAGCAAGTTGAAAGCATCAAAATGATTCTTCGATGTGGCATATGGTTAATTTTTTTTTTTTCTTGAATTTCGAATTTCATTTTCTAGACGTATTTCAGTCATATTTGGGAAATCGGATGAGCTAAATACAGGGATGTTGAAATAACTTGTTCTATACATATGCTGATGTGCTCACAGTAACAATTCAATTCATGACCTCATTTTTAGCTTTTAAAGCAATAATAATTAATATAGTTTGATGGCTGATATAATTTGATAGTAGCTTGCAGTATGTGGTAAATAATTAAAGCATGACAGGATATCGATTGTGACTATGTCATGTAGAAGATTTGATAGCAGCATGAAGAATTTCTTAGGTGCTTAAAGAAGAGATATAAAAACATATTTAAAAATATTGTTAAACATATCAGTTCTTGTTTGCTCTACTTCATTTTGAAAGTACAGAGAAAAATTTGTAACTTCAGAAGTGACGATCTTTTCTTATAATATATCACATTTTGTTGTACTTTCAGCTGTTCAACTTTACGCGATCCAATTATGACCACTTGCAACCATGCTTTCTGCAGGTTATTTCTTTTTTTTTTCCACTCTTTTTTCCATTGTTTCGGGTTCGACTGTTTCTCTGCTACTGATCTATCATCATGTATACTAAAGACTGTAAACATACAGCAAACACTCAGATTTGTCACCTTGTTCAAACTTGTTGTAGGATTTGTTTGTTTGAGTGTTTCAAAAGGCTTTCACTCATGCGATGTCCTATCTGCAATATGACTCTAAATAAAAGGTTTTTTTCTTTCTTGACTTTCATCTTTAGTAGTAACTGTTATTGATTATTACTTTGGTGTAACGACTAATTGGTGCTTATTTTTGTGCGATATTCATGGTACTTCAGGAATGATATATTTCTACGGAAGTATTGAAATTCAGAATTTCGAACAGGTTTTGTGAGGAGCAATTTCAGAAGTTGCGCAAGTTGCCCATTGCTGTCATCAGCGCTTGGAAAATATTTGGAACTAGCCAAAGCTTTCAAAAAGGATATTTTGGCTACTGATTTTGTGAAGGAAAATGATTTCATCGAAAGTCAGGTTTGCATCGTTTGATCTACCAGCTTCCAGTGTAATCTGCAGTTCTTTATATCTCGGTCGCCTTGGTTCGGAAATATATCTCATGGGTTTAAACTTTCATTGGGAAAGGGAAGTTCATTATGTTCTTGAGAGGATGAGAAATTTGGCGGTCAATGACATTTTATTATGATTTTCATGTTTTAGAATTTAGGGAATAAAAATTTTCGTTACAAGAAATTTCATTTAAAAACAACAACTGGCTATCCGAAAATAGTATCTAAATGCTGATTTACAGATTCCGGTTACGCAAGCAGTTCTATCTCCAGTACAACTGTCTAGAAATCAGTCGCGAAAGGTTAGTTTTCTGGAATATTAATTTAGGCTTTCAAATAAATAATTGTGTTTAATATTTCTGTAATTTTTTATCCTGCTAATTTTTATTTTTACTGTAATTCATTAAAAAATATATTTTATTCTACAGCTGCTAAAAGACGGGTCAAAAAGTGCAAAACGACATATCACATCTCCTCAACAGAGACCAAAGAAAATGCAGCGGGTTGATGGAGAAGATTATCCCAGCTTGGTAACAAAATTTCCTGTAAATGGCTGTCCAGGGACATCAGTGACCAATTATGCTTCTTGCGATGTTGAGGATGCAGTTATGGGTCGCAGTAGCAATTCACCATTTATTCAAATTCAAAAGCATTCTGAAGAATTCAATAATGGTGAAGAAAAAATTGGAAATATTGGAATTCAGACGGATGAAACTGAGATCCAGAATAGAAATCAGCAGATATCTATGGCAAATGCTTCATGTTCGCCTATTCATGGAAAAGAATTAAACTTTAATGATCTAGCATTGCATTGTGAAGAGATTCTGAAGGAAAATAGTGCGAATAGAACTTTTACTTCGGTTCAAATGGAAACGTTTGTTAATGCTGTGCTTGGTGAGTTATTTCACATTTTACGACTTATCATTTCGTATAACACTTTATATAATTAGGAATTTGAATGGCATTTTCAACAGAGTTGTGTAAGCTGTATTAAGTGAATAAGTGAAATTCATATTGATATGTTAGCCTTTCCCATTTTGCTTACTGTTCGTAATTTTTTTCAACTAATTTAATATCAGTTGTTCAAGCTGTCAACTTATGCCTTAATATCACTTTGTAAACTTTCGAGGGTATTAATTTTTATTACCCAAGTCTGTGTTCAGATTTCTGCCTCCTTTATACTCTATTTATTCATTTATTCGGAAATTTTTTCAGAAAAAAACGAAAATCAGTCACGGATTGAAGTGCTTATCAATTGTATGCCGTGGATACCTGACTTTTTGGACTTAGTTGGTGGTTTTAATTAACTGAAGTTTAAAAATGGTATTTGATATAGTTCTGAAGTAGTTCACTTACTTTCAGAGTCGGGAAGAATTAATCAGTGCAGTGCATGGTGCGAACACCAAGAAAGAATTTAGTAATGAAAATAGTTAGTCTCTTACCATTAGAGTGATTTTTAACACAATTTCGAGAGAATAGCTTTATTATGAAGTGCAGTCTTTTTTTTTTTTTTTACTTTAAAGGTCCTTCGAAAAATGGTATTGATTTGGTTCTGGAAAGCGACGACGAAGTGGAAGTTACAATCCCAGGAAACGTTTCTTATACAATTGATTGTTGTCCTAGCGGTGCGCAAAAGGGTAAAGATCATCATACTGCACAAAACATTGTTTCACTTGTAAAAAAGTGCTTTAAAAAGGAAGATGAATCATGTTATCTGCTAATGGTATCTGGAGCATCAAAACTCAGCGATCAGGTGAGGAAACACGTATTTGAAACCATTAGGTATGGTGATGCATAGTGTATTATACCAGCATTACCTGCTGCACTGCTCCTTTTCTACAATGATGCTGCAATCATAAATATAGATTTTTCAGTCTCTGCTGCGCGAATTCTTAGATTTTTTCCCTGCCTTCAAGCTTTCTTCATCAATAAGTCGAAAATGTACACATCTGATTGTTTTCAATACCAGTAAGTTTCCATCCAACAAGTAAGTAAAAATCCAAAATTCTTGTAATGAAGGAAATTGAAGAAGGATGGACTTGTGTTTTGTTCACATGCTTATGCTTTTTCTATTTAGTAATAGCATTCTAGACTTGTAAAATTCTTTCCAGATGGCTTAATTTGTGAATTCTGGACAATAAAATTAATTTACGCATTGGTTAATCATTGTATCATTGTGTCATCCTCTTGGTTAGAAAAGTGCCTCAAGCAAAAGGTTATTTTGCCTACGGTTAGTGAAAAATATTTTTTTTTTTTTTATAAATAGGTGATGGCGATTAGAGAATTCAGGATTTGTAGAAACTGACAAGTCATGGCTAAGTCTAAGCAAATTCAAAGCAGTTCAAAATCTTCAGGACAGTTTCGAAATCTCACTGAAAATAAACGAAACTGTGATGGGTATAAACGAGCAGCGTGCTCTTATTGATCGAAAAACTTTGTTCAGCGGATATATTTTCTACGTGCCTCAAACTTTCTTTAATACACGGTTGGTAACAAGAGGTATACGTTTGACTGTTGTTCTCGAAACAGACAGCTGAGTTTTTAAATGGACAAAATATGAATTCCAGTTGCTTATATAGTCTACTCTCTTGTTCGTAGCAGTTTTAGCGCCCCATAAGAATGTTGAAATTTAAGGATATGGCCTTTTTTTTGACAAGGAAAGAATTTTTCAATCAACTCACAGTGTTAAGTATAACGGTCAGTCAAAAAAAAAATTCACTCACTTCACCATTTGAATTCGTCTGGTTAAATAGAGAGAATACTCGCTAAAGTTTTCTCAACCAAGAAAATATTCTTGCAAATAAATTTAAACATCAAGTTTGCAGATGTTTTTTTGGAGCTGATTCAATTGAGCGGCGGGAAGATCGTGTCACATGTTTGGGAGCTTCCCTCCGAACTTAGTTATATCATATTTGCTCCAGACTGCCTTAATCAGGATGCTGCTCGAAGGTTTGTTATTTTTTGTCTTAGAAATAGTTTCAGAGCGGTTACTGAAAATAATCAACGTTACTATCAGCAGTATAATAGAAGTGTAGACATTTTCTATTTAATAGCAATGTGTGTTTTATTTACTGAAATTCTTACATTTGGATATAGCTCATGCGTCATTAATCTAATCTAAGAATGCGCTCAGAGAATGACAAAATGATGCTGGCCAAACGTAATTATCTCCTATAATTTCTGGTAGGGCAGTGAACTGAAGACTGAAAGGTGTAACCAATTTGTGTGCTGTTTTCTACAGATTTGAATTGGATGTGAAGAAAGAAGTATTAACAGCGGACTGGATTTTTGCTTCAATCGTTCAGCACCGCGTCCTAGATAGAGAGCCTTATCGCCTTTTTCATTCGATCAGCTGATTGTTCCCTTTTTATCGATCTTACATTTCTTTATATTTTATACTTTAACAGCCTTCTTCCATGCCTTTTACTGTATTTGTTCTCGGTTATCTTGGGAATTTTCCATGTATACTTGTTTTTGTTTGCCTTTAAAGTGATCTTGTCTTGTTACGGCTCCTGGATGTATATTACATTTATTAGTTACAATGCTAGGATAAATGAGAAGAGAGGAATACTATGAGACGGTGAGAGGTGAGTGCTGTCATGTTGACCCTGGTGAAATTGATCTAGTTTAATGAGACCTGTATGATGTATAATATGTATTGTTAGGTGATGGATAATTCAGTTGACACTCAGAGAGTATGTGATATTCGCAAGGGAGCAGAAAGAACTGGAAAGCTTGATGGTTATTGTGAGCATTTCTTCTGGATTTTAAGAAATATGTGGTAGTCTCGAATAGCAATGTGTAGTGATTTTTATTGAACAATCAATCATATTGAGGCATCATTGATTGCTAGTTGGAGCGGCAATGGCAATGTGATGGCGCTAATTGTGAACCGTTTAAATACCTTACAATAATAAGCACATTCAAAATGAGCGTTCAAGATGTCAGCCAAATCTGGTCCCTCTAATGTGATCTCCCTTCCTTATCCTACTTTGCTGACTTACACAAACACAAGGGAATTTGGTGCTCGTGCTGGTGCTGGGGTTCTGCATGTGCACAAGTAGCAGCAGGTGCATGGATAGCTTGGGTTCAGTTACAGTAACGATGTCTCGGTGCTGTAGAATGGAGCACGTTGACCAGGAATCCATGATCGTCCCCTTCTTCAGTACGTGGCTCCCGACACCTTGGGTTCGCTCAGCCTCGTCGCTGCTTGACATCAGGCACAAGCACAGCGCCGGGCGATCATACCTGGCACTTCGCGGATTTTCAGCTCCTTCTCCTGGGTCATGTAGACGAGTGTTATCGGGTCGTACTCGGTCGGGTGGCAGCAACCACTTATGGCGTTTTTTTTCGTCGATGAGGTGATCTTGCTGTGAGCTGAGCGACCAGCCTGAAGGAATCTGTTTGAAGATAATGAAGGAGGACTAGTAGCTAAGAGAGAGGGAAGTGAGGAGATGACCTACATGGTGAAGACGACATTCCCCGCTGCACATGTGCGCATCGTATAGTTTGGGGGCGATGACAAAATCCCAACCAGCAGCCTCGAAATCCACAACTAGACTGTAGAGACAGCAGGACGGTTCGTTCATCTCCTTCGTACACACTTCCTGATAGCTACGTTTGTGACGACCCCACTCCTCGATGGTTGTGAGCTCGAGATACATCATCTGTAAGAGTATCACTGAGCATTCAAGTAGAGACGATCACTGAAAAATGATTCACTCGTAATTTAGAAACACTGGCAACTGGGAAAATAATGAATGACGTTGAAGAATACAAACATTTTTGGAGTCGTGTTGCGGATGCAGAGCCAAATTTTCGCCTTTGTAAAAAGCTTCCACATACAAGCCCATGAAATCATTACCACTCCACCACCGCTGCACGTCGTCAACACGTATTGGAATTTGTATGTATCCATCTTTACTAAGATCCACGTGACGTTTCCGTTCCGCCAAAGCTGCGCCAATCTGAACTTGATGCAATTTAGCGAAATATTGCAATGATCACCGTAAGCTTAACACTACGACTACCAGTACCAGCAGTGACGCGATCTGCTCTCGTTCAGGAAGGTGCCGATCATCATCACATGTCACATGTAGCCGTGTAGCTGATGAACCTTCACAGTGGATCTTACTGTCACCTATTCAGGCGAAGCTAAGTCACAATCATCCGATGATCAGATATGCTGAGCTTTTCATTTCTTACAGTAAGGCTTTCCTGACTTTGATTTTAGTTTCATTTATTTGTCATTCAGTAATCAAAGAAGTGAAGGTGATAAATCAGTAGATTCCACTCCACCAATTTTTCCAAAACGATTTTTGTTTTTCAGCCACTAAAAAGGGTACTACTAAACAGGTTGAATGATTGGCAATACTGCTCTATCTAGGGCTTGGCAATAATGACAGTTTTACTTTTATTTGTTTTTACAAGATATTATTATCACTTCTGATAAGCTATATCAAAACTATAAACAGAGCGAAAGATTCTGTTCCGAAAAAATAATTGCTGACTGCATTCCAGGCGTATCAAAATATTATGTTTTCAGCTTCCAGTGCTTATAGTATTTTCAACAAGCATTTTTTCTTTTTTTTTTTTTTTTTCAGTGAATTCTTAATCATTTTGTAACTTGACAACTCTTTAACAACAACTTGTTTAAAGATGAAATGTAGTTGATAGCATGATAAGTTGCACTGAGAACAACAAGAAAGGTTTAACATCACTTTCACTACAATCATGAAGTGTGACACACAATGCATTGATGTAATTAGATGAAGCAACTTTTACCAAAATAGTACAGTATTACAGCCAGTTCTGTTCACCGTTTCTTTCCTTCTCCCAGAAAACCCTGAGATAGTTATCGTAGCAGTGGAAGAGGAATTAAATGTAACAGAATGGAATGTGGAAGAGAGGAATGGATGGATCGTATAGTATTCGCCTAGTGATGCAGATGCTCAAAATGTGCTAGCACTGGAGGAAGACTGACATTTGAACAGTCTTCTTAATTCACTTATTAATAGACGAAAAAAAAAAATTAAACTCAACCACTGGAAAACATACCCCTCAATTTCGAGAAAGAAAAGGATAAAGTGTTATTGCCATCGTACATAAACAAACTTTACGAAAGGTCCGTCCGCATATCAGTAGGGAAATTTGGCAAAATAAGAAGAATGATGGCTGGGCATCATAGCCTACCCTTTGCAATTCAATCATCATCAGTCCAAAAACTGGAAACCAACAATCACACTTCACATCAGACTGCTGAACTTATATAATTAAATGCAATGATTCCTATTAATGCCACGAATTCATGGATTAGGTTATGAATTCCTTAAAGTAACCATTCATTCCATCTAAATGAATCAGTTGAAACAACAACACAAAAAGATGTGATAATTCATTTATGAAGAAAAAAAAATCATGGTATTTGCATTTCGCTGCTGATGATTACTACCATTTTTTTGAAAAATGATGATAAAAGATAGCGGAATCAAGCTATGACGAATGACTGATAACGGTTCACATACATTTCTACACATCACACTCATTGTCTTTTCCCACACAGTACTCATTATGATATTATCCATCAAACTTTGAAGGAAACAAAATTATAAAACATTTCAAATTGCTCAATTTTTGACTTTGATAGCTCCTGTTACCATTAAAGTTACACTCAGTAATATAGAGTCTCCTCGAGAAGGAATAAATATTCTGGGCGTCTCTGTCTCTGTCAAAATTTAGAAAGTTGATGCAAACCAAAGAAGCAAGCAGTTAGTATCAACTGCTCCTATCAGTCTTTGGCTTTTGTCAGGAGAAAAGGAATGTCAGCTTTTCTGATCTAAACACATAATTTACTATAACACTAATGAGGAGAAATAGAGCAATCGAACTATGTAATTTCTGTTGGCGCAGAAGTTCCCAGTGAATAGAAACTCACCTAAAGCTGTCACTGATTAAAATGATAATGGAAAGATACACTTTAGCAGAAATGATTGCTACAACTGCGAAGCCATTGTGAAGCTTGCAAAAATGATCCAAAAGAAGAGGACAAAGCAACATTTCTGCACTGTTTCGTACATTTGTTTCATTTCATAATTGCTGAGCAAGTTACTGAATGCTGATGATGTGCTACCGAAGAGATCCGTCACTATGTTACAAAGTACGAGAAAAAATTCTCGACAAATGCATTCTGCTCTTTAATCAGCCTTATCAGTTTTTCTCACTCTTCCCTTTTCATTTTCCACAATTTTCTCATTTAAAGGCAACTTTCATCAAAATTAAATCACAAATTTCGTCATTCATCTGCACAGAAAATTAGAAACAGTTCCTCAATCATTACCATATAAATCCTAAATTGGTCTTTCTTTCTTTCTTCTTTTCTCTCTCTCTCTCTCTTCCTCTTCAAAGAGGTGATTTACTTTGATACTTGTCTTGATGAAAAAAATAAATAAATAAAGGACAAGCTATCCTGGTTCCAATGCTAAAGAAGAAGGATGGAAGGAAGTAAAGAATAACCTTGAGATTCTCAACGTCCACCTGTGCCTCAATCTGTGGAACAACTACGTGACCTCGATATGCATAACTAACAGAGTGAAGTACTGAGGTTCCTCGACTCTTGGCCTTGATCCGTATCTGACACATATTGCGCTGCGTACCCTTTCCTCTTTGCTCTATTTCTTCATATGAATATATATAAATATCTTTTTATCAATATATGCCTAGATGATAACGATGACAAAGGCGACGTTGGTGCGGCCATGACGAATAAAACCCGTTTTACAAACTTGCTGCTCCGAAATCAGAAATGTTTCTCGAAAGCAAATACACCGTCGTCAGGACTCAAATTATTACTTGTTCTGCCGGAAAACTATTTCGGAGCTCTCAAAATGTGAATAAACAACAACAAGCTACGGTATTTCATTGCTACGCAAGAAATTGAAGTTTTTCGAGAAATATTGCGTATTTAACACCCTTTCGTAGTTGTATTGCAAAGTGCTAAATTTTCTATTTTAAATTAAGCTCATGAAATGTGATACAGCCCTGTTTCTTGAAAGTAAAAACAACGGACATATCATTTAAAAGGGAGTGTTAACTCTAAATTCCTCACGAAGAGAAGAAGCATTTAAAATTTATCCTTTCCAGAAAACACCAATTCGACGCTAGCTCAGTCTTGAAATGATAAAACAAACTTAAATTACTGTAAATATGAATTTCAGAATGACAACAAATATGTGTCTTGAGAAACTGCAACCATGATTATTAAATAAAAATAGTAGCTGTATATTCGAAGTGATGAGAAACTTCGACATTATGGAAGTGGCTAGAACTTGAAATGCTCATTGATAAAGTGTAGATTTCAAAAATGGTACTAGGTTCAGAAGAAAGAAAGCAAAATATGTGAAATATAAGATGAACTGCCTAAAGATGAGAACTAAATGGATGAGCCAAAAGAAGCCAAGGAAGGAGCGGTACAGAAAGGAAATCATGCCGAGAGCCTGAAAAGCATCCTGTAATGGATAGCTATTCTTTCCGGTTAGTGAAATGGATATGACTAGTGCAGATGAGCTTATCACTCTGTAGGAATTAAAAACTAAACATCGTCAAGAGAGACTAGATGAGAGTACTGCTGCTGTTACAAAAAAAAAAATGGAAAAGATCCTGTTACAGGAGAGGAGAAAGAAGGCTAAAGCGTTCGTGAGCGAACGTTTCATTTTTTCGGGATGATAAATGACAACAGAAATAAGGGAAAAAGAGAAAGGTAAAAAATGTGATACCGAGCCATTCTTGACCACTTCCTTGACAAGTACTTGTACTGTTGCAATACGTGAATCGGAATGAAGTTTAGTCGGTTTCCGAAGGTATATGTTGAGTACAGCAGATATCAGAAGTTTCGACATTAACTCCTCAGAAAACTTGAAATGTGCAAGGACCAGATTCAAGTTAAAGCGTGCTGGCGTCCGTTCAGCCAGTACGATCGTTCGTTCCGCTTTACGTTCAGGCATCATCAGTTCGTCGGCGAGGAATGATGTATGCATAGAATTTGTTGCTGAGTCGTGTCGTAATTGATACTTCAAATACTTCGCAACTAGCGGAATTGTGGGGAAGCCATCTTGTGGTCGTACCTGAGGTGGTGCGTCCAGACCGAGCTTTTCCAGAATTTCACGTTTAATTAGTTCCAGGCGTATCTTGGCCAGTTCATCCCGTGCTTCGGCACAACCGTGACAACTGTGATTGGTGTGATGATGCCAAGCGATAGTCCCATAAGTGGACAGACTACAGAAGAAGCTCAGTGCTAGGAATATCGAATGTATTGATGCAGTAAGCAATGCCATTCTTTTAATTGCCCCACCCGTAACTGTTGGAATGCCTTGGCAGTTCCACTTTCTCCACAACCGGCAATTGCTACTATCTATTGTCAGGTATTCGGCCGAGCAACCAGCACCGAAACCACTACCAACTATATGTGTGAATGATTTTAAGATTGTACTGATGGTGATGCCAGTGACAGTGACGGTGCTGATACCGATACTGATAATGATACCGATACTGGTGCTACTGCTACTGCTACTGCTGATGCTGATGCTGATGCTGATGGTGGTCGTGGTGGTGGTGCTGCTGGTGCCGGTGCTGCTGATGATATAGGGGTGATGGTGGTGATAGTAGTGGTGATGGTGATACTGGTGGGAGGTGTTGCTCCCAGTGTCTTCCTTCCTTCAGTGTTGTTCGGTCGACTCCTCTCGGCAACTCCGCCTTTCCTTTCCAATCCGATTCTGCTCCACGTTTGGTCTTACTTCACTCTCCCCTTTATTCATCAAATTAACCATTCCTTCAAATTATCCGTTCACAGGTGAGTACTCTCTTCTGCTCACTGATAACGATAAGCAGCACTGATTATGTGATAGCCAGTGAATGTCTCCCGTCTCTACATCATGCAGTTGAAGGAACTGCAGAATTAATTGAACACAGGATGTTTGCAACAGAAATCCCGCTTGTCGGCACTCTCAGACAAACACACACGTGAATTCAATCCACTGCATACAGCTGGAGCATTATTAACACAACCAGGGGTCGTTCTGGAAAATCACATGCAAAGAAAAAACAGTTTACCGCAGAAAAATAACAAAGCATTCACAGAGGCTGAGAGTTCATTAGCAAATAGTCATTCATATAAGGCTACAGGTTTCCTGGGGAGCTGATCAATTTATTCTCCGTTCAACGATTTCCGAAAATATCATCGACGTTAGCTTATGCGATGGCCTCAAACAATCACACCGATTTGCTAGCGTCCTTTTTAGCAAACTGTGGAGAGTAGAACTTCCCTCCATTCTACGCTGAGCAACAGCAAACAACAAAAACCGACCCCTCTGTATCTCTTTTGTTAGATATTTATTTCTTATGATCAAGTGATGAAGTGAGCCTAAAATCAAGTGAGCAGAATAGAAATCATTCCAAACACTCTACTTTGAAATGCAACATTAACTGAAAAAACAGAAATGGCATCATCAACATCATCATCGTATGCCGTCGTCAACAGTAATAACAGCGCATCCGAATCAAAATCAAGCCAGAAATCATCGCTGCACTTCACATCTTTGCTAGAGGCTAGAAAATAGAAACATTCGCATTCATTACAATCATTTAACTATGCAAATGTCATCACTGAATCCATCCATCCACTGAATATGTCACAAGAAGTTTAACTGCCAATTTAGAAATCAACAGTGGGATGAGGAACAGCTGTCCCACAACTCCATTCACTTCTTTTCGAAACCTCAACAGTTCTCAAAAGAATACTGAAATTCCGAAAAGAACATTGTCAAAATATTGGCAACAACTTTAACCACCAATTTTCTGCAACTACTCAAAAACAAAAAACTAACTAGTATAAATATAGTATCCGGAATTGAAAGCCATGTAATTTCATCCAGTGCTGTTGAATCGAACATTGAACTTCGAATTACGAGCTTCGGAAACGGTAAACGTCCGGCACAGAGGGCCATTACTGATACTTTATATTCATAGACTTCTGACGGCGGTAAATAGATGTTGATCTAAAAAAATAAAATAAAATAAAAAATCACTTCCCAAACGCATAAAATAAAAGGATAATTCAGCTTTCAGGTAGATTACAATTTGAAATATCGTAAAATCAAGTAAGAGTATAAGAAACTGAAAAGAAACAAAAATGCAAATCTACTCTACTTGAGAGAGAAAGATCTTGAAAACAACTGGACGCAAATGCCATCATGGAACCAGGATTTCCCAGCATGAATGATATCAACGCCATATATTTTATGATGATGTATCCTTCTTCTAATTTTTCTCTCAAACTATTTTCTCGAACGTGCTGTTATCACTCTTCATATCTTACTGCTTCTGATGTGCCGTCAACACTTCTATTATTTATTACCACATTACTTCTCTTCTTGCTCATCTTCACTAACTGATAAAAACTTGAGCTACAATAGTTTTATTCCGAAAGATGGTACTATGATCGCGCCAAACAATAATTAATCAATTATTTCTAAAACTGCCTATTTATGTGGAAGAATGGTTCAAAGTATGGCAGCAACAAATGAACCCTGGTTCGCTCTCTAAGTAATACGAACTAAGAAGAGTCTCCCTTATATCATCATTCACCTAACTGTTGATTCATGAGATTGATGTTATCGTCAGCAGATAATGATAATACGTTGCAGTATCTATCTATCATTCACTGTCCTTCCTAACCACTATAAATCTACAAGAAATGACACATCTAGCAGGGAACAACAAACAATAAACAAATGTAACTACCCACTAAGATTAATTGTTCTTGCTTGATTTGAATATAACCTTCCTTTATCGCTCCTCTTCCTTCCATCCTCTATCTTTAATTTTGTTGCGTCGCCGCTATTAGTAATTGTGATTATTAAGTGATGTTAATGCTGATAACAGAGTAGAACGAGGAGAGGAGGAAGAGGAGACTACGTCCGGTCTCGTCCAATTAGTTTCACTTTAGTAAGAAAAGAAATTAGTTTCAATTTATCTTTCAAGCATCACTTCCATCTTTAAACATCAATCATTTTCTATGAGAATTCCTTACTAACGGAGTTGATGATGCTGTAATAAAAATTTAAAAACTAGGAGAGAAGGAAAAAAAAAAATTAACTTTTAGCAAAAAGAACATCTCATTTTTGCTCTAGGAAAATTGAATAAGCTTATATTTATTTCTGGTAAATGCTTTTGTTATAAGAAAAAAAAATACTGAAAGACTAAAAAAATACATACAGCATCCATAAACAAACATTTATTTGTATATATGTGTGTGTGTGTTTTTTTTTAATTAGTTCATTCTTTTCTTTGCTCATGATTGAATTGATGCCAACATATTTTGAACAGAAGAAGACGTTCTTTGTCTTCTCTCCTTGTCGTGTTTACTGCAACATTTTACTGCTGATTGATCGAAAAAATTAATCACTTTGAAAAAATTTTAATGTATAATTTTATAAAATTTTAAAAATGTCGCACGACAAGAATAAGACACCAGTCTTCTCAAACATTTCGATTACTACTTCACTTAAGAACAATGTATATATAGATTCGTCATTTTCATAGACCAGTTAAAATTTAGGCTTAAAATTCAGAGTTTGAATACTTAGTCGTGACAAAATATTGTGTTCTGAGGGGGAAGACAATACAATATTTTAGGATAATCGAAAGGCATAAAGCATCATATCATGAGTGACAAGTATTTTACTTCTTAACTTGATCTAGTCAATAATCGAACACCTAAAAGTGAGAAGATGCATTGCCAAACTTTATTATTTCTAATCAGTAATATATTCTAATTGGAAGCTTTAAAAATAAAGTCTTTTCCGAAAACAAGGAAAAAAGAAATGTCAAAACTAATTTGTAATAAGATTTTTTTCTCCCTTCCCAAAGGCATTCTTGAGCAGAGCTTTTTAGTGGAATGCTTTCTTTAAATTTTTAAACCTTTAAATAGCAATGACATGCTAAACCCCACTTCATGGTAACATCCACAGAATCTATGGAATCGCTTCTTTTCCTTTGATCAAACTTAACAAAATTGAAGCAGAATTTTTCGATTTTTCTGTTTTTTTTTTTCTTTTTTCGATTTTTTTTAGCAAAAGTTCCTCAGCAAATAAGCACAGTTCAACGGGGATTTTTGTATTTACATAAATGTGCATATTTCTATCTCTGTATACGACATAGGTTACCATCATCTGGAGGGGCAACTGAATGATAAGAAACATAAACAGAGCTACATATAGACCTGCAATTTTTTGCTTATTTTACAGCCAGGAAAAAACGATGTCAGTCAGTGATCACATTTTTTCAAGAGAGAAGGAAACTAAAGATAGATCTGGAACACTGAGCACTTCATTTCTTTACTTCTTTCTAACAGAAATATTCATATATTTTCCATCCAACTTCCCAATGCATCTAATTAGGCAATAAGAAAAAATACTCTAATCGCTTTCTGAACAAAGTTCGACCCCCTACAAAACTTCATTACGAAAGCCACTGAAAAATTTTAATTCCAGAAAAAAAAAATCAAATCAACTGGATAAAATACAAAGAACCCAGGCAAAGTTACAAATGAAAAATTGAATAAAAATAGTGCTAAACTGAGAGTACAGGCATATGAATCGGATATGAAATGTACCACCTGCACCGAACAAATATTGATACCGTAACAATCAAGCAAAACAAATCAAAAAGGAAAAAATCTTACATCAAAAATATAGAATCCCGCTAAGGAGGAAGTACCATCGTGACACTTATAAAAAACATTATTTAATTCCATACTTTCGTTGATTTTTACTAAGCTTCATTTCAGTTCATTTCATGCATTCAAACTGCCATTCAACACAAACACAAAACACAATAGTCATTTTCATTTTCCAAACTCATACTTCTGAGGGCTCTATTCGACTGCATAATATCAAATTTTAAACAGAGTAAATTAAATCCAACAATGCAAGCAATAATCTATTTAAATTAATATAAATGATGGTTCAATTCATTGAATAAAATCCACAAAATATCTAGTTGTTAGATAAAACAAAGTGAACCATTCCAATGGGTACCGAGTAAGAGTCAATGTTCGTTTAATACTCGAAATCATTGGGAATGCTATACCTATGGTTATGTTAAAACTAATCTGAATGTTAAAACTACTCTGAAGATTTCCAGAAATGCAATGTGAAAAAAAAAAAAAAAGAACATTTCACAAGAGGAACCTTTTTGTTGCCAGCGAAGACGAACATATCCACAGGTTCCAACGTTATCTGTAGATCGATCATTTTGTTACATAGATTACGAATTGTAAAAATAACTGGTATTGCTGTTCGTACAATGAGATAAGAAATTTGAGGCTGTGCTTCAATTGATAACGGCGAATTCTTCACAAAAACAGATCCAATGCTAAGCTGGGATAAAACCCATCCTTCCATCAAATTATTCCTGTAATACTGCTCCCTATAATTGGCTTAAAAGAGCTTCTGTTGCGGACTTTCATTGTGAAGTGTATAAAATTCATTACAATAAATACATAACATAATAAATTATATAACTTTATAAAGTTAACCTCCTCCAACGTATATACACTTCGCCCAAATCACATCTTTTATTTTCTGCTTTCACCGAAAATCGCATAGGAGAACAAACGCTAATTACATCGTCTTTACAGCAACAGATTTCATCTACAACATATAAATATGATTAACGTGGCAAAACACAACGTATAAGGAATATAGATTTAACACTTACTTTTTAACAGCACCGTTTCATCTTCATTAATTTCTATTTCAGGACCCTAAAAATAAGATACATAGTGAAACGCATTATTGTAGTATGAGATTTTAAAACAATACATGGTTCTAGTTCTAATCTTGACACGTTTAGATCAGATTGTTAATATAAGATATTTTCGTTCAAAATATTTAATAAAAGATTCAAACTATAAAAGATGAAATATTGGACTCATACAAAAGTTTATCTAATTTTTCGGAAGATGTTATTACTTATAGCTCAAAGTTTTAAATGTACTTGGTACTGAAACAAAACGACAACACTATTTTTACATATATGAGCAGATCATATTTTGTTGAGAAAATAGCCGATTTAGAGTAATGTTAGAACACCTTGTTTCAAGAAATCAAATTTCAGCAGTAAAGAATTTATTTCCTGAGAATTACGACACAGCAAAATTTGAAAGAATCAATCTGTCGATAGTATACCAATAATACATACCGGTTTCCAGGATATATCCGAAACAATGATATCTGTGGCTGTTGTTATATCAGCTCGAGCAAAAAAATTAGTTTCCACAAGTAGATTTTCGACAGCATCATTCTGTAAGAAGAAAGTAGGAAGTATAACACTGAAAAATATTGTAATTAAAATGCCATATGAAGACTTGGCATCTTATTCTAGTGATATAAACAACATAGTCTAGTCTGTAATCTCGAGGACAACAAATTTCGACAAAGGAATAGAAATAAAAACATAAATACTAAAGAATTAGGTATGTTAAGAAATAAAAAATAAAATGTAATACAACATGAAATAAAATAAAATATTACAATACAACAGAAATAAGTCAAGTCTAGTGATCAATTGAATAATCAACTGGGTTTGAGTAATTAATTAACGTTATCCCGAATAACAAACAGTAGAAAGAAAACCCTAACGTTTATAGTTAGTATTTTACTGCTAATATCGAATGGTGGCCGTGATCGTAAAGATATTAAGAAACGTTTTTGTACTGTTATGTCATCAAGCGGTATCGAGACCTGCAATAAAAATGAATGACTAAAAAGGAGGTATACTGGGAAACAATTAAATCATATAAAATGTGCAAAAACATACGACCACCGATATATTTGCCGAGCATACGGTTTGAGTGCAGTATCGTATATTCAGTTGTACCTATAAATTCGATTGTTTCTTTTAATTCCACACAAATAGTTCCATTTTTTCTTTTAAGTGAAATATCAAAAAAAACAGTTTGCCATACAGTTTGCACTAGAGAAACACTTAAGTTATTGAAACATATAACGATATTGTAATAACGCTTGGACCTTGAATGGTGGAATTTGAGAATTACTGTAGTTCAGAACTTTTGAATCATTTGGAACAAAATGATTTTCGTCGTTTATGAAAATCACGGCTCCAACCATTTCTCCTTTCGCATCCAAACACCAATCTAATCTGTAATAGAATTCTCCAAATTACTGAATGTGACTAGATAAACGCTTTAAGGACACGAAAAGACATACTTAACACTTTCGATCGGATTACTCTCCTCACATATAAACGTTAGTGGTACTGTAACAATTTCACCAAGCATTGCTTCACTTTGATCAATTCCTTCAAGACGAAAATGGGCTTCACGAGGTTCAATTCTGAAAAATATATGGTAGAAAAATAATAATAAATTGCTGATAAAATGAGAAAATGGAAATATCGAAATCAAACGTGCAGGCTTACTGAAGTATAGTTTGACCGACACATGCGTCTAATATAGAATTCATGTAGGAATTATCATACGTGCCATACGATAATGACTGAGCATCCCAGTCTATTGTACCGTAAACCGTCGAATGTATGGAACCCATCTCTAAGCTCAATCCATTTACCTTTAAAGAAGAAAATTATATTCTCGAGCTTCCTGTTTCTACATAAATACACAACACCCAAGACTAAAGTTTTAATGTATATTTAGCTCTGTGCTTTCGGCTAGCTTCTTCGATTTTTACAAAAACTTTTCCTTTCTAAAAATAAAAATGCACTGAAAAAAGTAAAATGCCTGGATACCATGAGTTGTTTTGGAGTCGTGCAAAATGACTGAGGTAATAACATTCTATACATTTTAACAGTTTCTTTCTTTGGGCTAACTTCGACATTGTCCTCTGTGAATTCATATAATGGTAGCTGTTCGGTTTCCTTATTCCCATCACTAACAGTTATCTTCATTTTTTCGAAAAGAAATGCTTTGGAAGAATATGAAGAAAGAGCAACCTAAACAATCGATTGTCATTACTACAATGTTGAAACAACAGCATACATAAATTAAATTATTAATAACTAGTATCATCTGAATAAATGAGTTTTTGCCTGAAAAAAATGAAAAAAAAAAACAATACATGGATGAAATTGAATTTTTCGAGAATGTTTTACAATATCATGAGATCATTTCTTCCAATCTACCGATTTCTAAATAATCTAGTTGATGTTTAAGATTATTTAGAAATGAATGTACAACTAAGTATATAAATCCTTAAAATAAAGCTAAAAAATTATTTAAAAAAGCCAGCGTATTAAATGAAACAAAATTACCATAAGGAGAATCAATGAATCGGCATGAGCAGTCTCCACTGAGTTATGAAGAAAAGCAACTCGAACACGAATAAACGCACCAATACGAGGAGCGCTTATCGAGAAAAATACACGCTCAGCAAATGCCATTTCCCACAGATGCTGACATGTTTCCACCTTAAATCGAGTCATTTTAGCTTTTTAAGATCGTTATAACATTTCAAATATCTTCGTGGATAAGAATTATTGCATGAAACTTAAAAATATCGAAAATCTATTAAAAATTGTAAAGATATTTAACGCCTTATAACTATTTGATTCCAAAACATGTATTAATATTTCATGTAAAATTATTATAGTAATGTAAATCAACATGCAACATTTCGTCGCAATGAGCCTTAAAAACGGAAACTTTGCAACATTTTGTCGCGTAGAAGAGGATTGCAAAACAAATACTACATATTATCATATCATTAAAACTTATCAGATCAAGTTAGAATTCAACGAAATCTAAAAAATGACCTCGGCCGAAGACATATTAACATGTGGAGTAGGCACATTCGGTGGGAAACCTTGACGAATCAAAGCGATATTAGCTGCGATTTGTTCCGTAATGGAAGCAAAAGATGGAAATGTACGTAAGTTAAGTATCTGAACGCTAAGCGTCATGAATTCTTTTACGTCTGCCACTCGAAATGCACAAGTAAGTGCACGTAGAAGAAGCATCGCAATTGGATATATGAAACCCTCTCGGCGACATTCCCAGATTAAATGTGATGCGAACTAAAATTAGTAATAATCAGGAATCCAGAAATGATAAGCAAAATAAATCACAATGAGAACAACCTGCAAAGCCTTGACGTATTGTCCTGTTATGAAGTATTCATCAGACAGCAAAAGCATCATATAACGCTGCATCCGTAAACATTTGTATTTCTTGAATTGTGACATTGCAGAAGAAAGCAAGGAAATGCATCGATCGTGATTCGGTGAACAGCCTAACTGCAGAAATATTCCGTTCCAACTTTCTTTTTTAAATTGTACAAATGCTACTTATTGAATACGAGCGTTAAGCGGTAATAATGTTCCAAAAAACAAGAATTATAAAAATTATTAAAAAAAAGACTTCGATGTAATTTATATTTAATTTTATTAAAATATTGCTAACCTCGAGTGCAATACAGGCATTCTTTTCAGTTTCCGGATCTGCTAAATTGCCGTTTTCCACAGTTGCTCTCCAGGGCCTTTGCCCATAAAACACATCTGTAGTTGACGTCAAAGGATCAGGGTTCGGGTAAACTAACCCAGTAAGTGAAGTGTTCAAAACAGCAATAGCTTCATTTGCTTGTCGATAATAATAAGCCGATGCTTGAAGATACATTCCAGGGTGCTGGGCTGACACAGCGACTAAACCACCCATGACGGCTCGCTCAAACAAATTCGCAAATAATGAACACTGAAATCATTTTAGTATATTAGCCACAAGATGACTGTTAGGCATAAAGCACCACTTCCTATCCCAACAGTGTATCTAAAATAAATGCCAAGCCGAAAACTAAAAACATAACAAACCTGTTTGCCTTTCCATAACATATGCTCAATTGATGCGATAGACGGAGATGGGTATGAACCTGGAGGTAAACAAAAAAACACAGTATTATGCCGTCGCTGTTGTGCTAACGCCTCCAGGGCTGCACTGTGCAGAAATGATAGTTGGCATATCTGAAAGTAACACTAGGACCATTTGAGAGTCAACTTTGTTCTACAAAAGGAGAAACCAAGTAAAAACTTTCAATGACAGGCATATTTAATAAAAACTCACAAATACAGAGTAAAAATGAACGCTGAGAAATAAATTCACCTTATAGTTCAGAAGCCCAGCCACTGAACGTAATTCAAATATTTCGCTGTCAACGATTTCGCATTCAGTGCAGTGTTGATATGCAAGCTTATAATGTCTAAAATAGAGATTACAAAAAGAAAAACAAATTTCAGAGTTCAGAATACTAATATCAATTAAAATAATGGTTGTTACGCTCTCTAGTGAACAGTATAAAGCATTGCAGACGAGAGGAGCTGCAAAAAAAAAAAAAAAAAATGAATCCTAAAAGCCTGAAATGACTGGGTAAGTAGGATGATCTTCCCATTTATTTTTAACAGAGAAAAACCAAGCAATGTTCATTATTCTCAGAAGGAGTTTATCACATCATTCCATGAAGTGCTTAATGAAAGACATTCAGAATGAAAAAAAGCCATACGAAACATTGTGGTTTAAACAATGACTTGGAATAGCCAAGAGTAAAAGATGGGAAGTGCGATCTGTTCGACTTTCTCATCATCAAACTTCATAAATATTAAGATTATATATTTCACAATTTATTGTTACAAATTTCAGATTTTGTAGATAGCTAAGGGAAGGATAGAACAGGAGATTTAAAGATTTAAATAAAAAATTTAAATAAATAAATAAATTTAAATAAATAAAGATTTAAATAAAAACAAAAAAGAGAGAAATTTAACAGTGCACTAAGCAGAACACAAAACATTCTCCATACATGAACAAAAAAAAATGAAACTGAGCTAAATCGGTAGCATCATTATTCTAAAAGATATTCGACGCATACACAAGCAATGTTCCTTCAAATTATTTCCAAGCATTACATCTACTCATAATATTAGAAATATTTCCTATTTGCATCCCGTGATTTTTATCTTCATATTGGATCAATTCATTTCTATTTAATCATAAATTCTGAGTTGAACATCAAATAATTTACCTAGGAAACTTTTTCAAGGGCATTTTTACAAAGTAGTAGACGCCACTCTTCTCAGATTTAGGATTATTCAATGAAATCGTCCAAGTAATCCATCAAAATGCTTAAAATCAATCTGCTGTTTGGAAAAAAAGCCCAGATACAAAGTAAACGGTAAGGAAATCTTGAACGAATGCAAAGATTCATTTAAATGTCGAAATAGAATCACCTGGACGGAAGATGAAACAGCTAAAAGTCAAAAATGTAGAAATATTGTGAGTTGCGTGAACTGCAAGGCAAAGAATTTTAGCGATTCATTCGCATGAAAAAAAAAAAAAAATCTAAACAATCGAAACATAATAGAACCTCAGTGCCGTATGTGTGTCTTGTCGTAACTCTGAAAGGAATGCCAATTTAAACTGTTGACGAATTATAAGATTTGAAAAATTATTCGGTATTGACCGTGCGCGAACTGATTTTAGACACTGCTGATAGAATGCTTGAGCCAATTCATGAAATGAACTTTCAAGCCTGCAAAAGCGAAACAGCATATACTGTAAAATCTAAAAAACCGCTCAGATCGTCACCCTACATTTAAATTCTAGGGATTTGGCAGCATCAAATATCAGGAAGTTAAATTTGGAAAGTAAAACTGAATACAAGAACCAACTGATTCAAAAAGAGTAAAGAAAAACCTTAAAACTGAAGAAAACATCCGTTCGCCAGTGGGCAGAACAAACAACTGTTTGGATGGAAGCTGACATACTTGGCATAACTTGGCTGACCGTTCGACAGCTAATGAACTATCCGTTTGAGTTTGCTGCAATAACACGATACAAATCCGGGTTGCATTGCTTCCAATACTCGTCCTATAATCATGCTTCAAACAAATTTACAATTAAATAAGCAAATTACTCCTGCAGCATGTATCTGAACAGCCTCGGTTTATTTAAGCTGTCTACCTTCCATTAGTTCATTAATTTTGCGCACCCTACACAAAAGGGTAATTTTGGAAAGTCCGGACAACAGAGTAGGTCTCAATTTCCAAATCTGAATTATAAGTTTATAGTTCAAATTTACATAACAAAACCAATTTACCTAAGCGAAGAGATCTTAGATTCGCATTCGGTAGCTTTCTCATTCCAGGATGGATGATCCCAACCTAAATCAGCAAACAGTACGATAACGGCCGGTAACTCGTTCACATACTTCTTGAGCCAATCTACTCTAATGAATCCTCGCGAAAAGTTGGATATCTAAAACCTTCAAAATTAAGTCACCATAAGACTACCTCCGAAAGGGACGAAACGATTTCGTCCCCTTCCTAGTTTCCTACATCACCTCAAATCATACCGTTTGCTGATGCACTTTTAGCTCCCCAAATGTTTGCGCATTGTTCAACATAACGAAATTAATTGGTGGACGATCTGGCTCACGATTTACAGTAAAAGCAGAAAAGACAGCCGCATGAGATTTATTATTGACAATGTCCAGTCCCGTTAGGAAAACAAGCTGGTTTTGACGGCTAGCAACTATCGCTTCCGGAATGTCATCACTATCCATTCTTAATGCTAAAATGTAAAACGACAATCAAATCGACAACGCAGTTGGACAGCAAAACTGACGGATTGGATAAGTACGGCAGCAGAACCGATCAACATTAAGTCTTACCGAGATCACCTGGATATGAGATGTAAATTACTCCCCTCCTTCATCCATGAAATGAAGTGTAATTATCCCAAGGCACCCTGATTCCTGAAAATCAATAGACAGATTTCACAAGCATCTAAAGCTGCCTGTTAAGGAAAAAGTGCAAAAGGAATATTGTGAAACGGGAAGGCCACATCGCTATTTGCCATGAATGCATGCAACAAAAACAATTTTTAAACTTTATTGCAGAAAAAATTAAAAGTTACAACAAAATACGAGGAAAACGACCATCATAATTAGTTCAGTGCTTCTTTCGATGTTCGTCAGTTCAGCTGAAATGCATCTCTCTTATAAAATTATTATTCGGTATACAGCTCCTTTAACCAAGGCATGAGAATATGCCCTCATCCTTACCTTCTTAAATCCAATATCGGAAGCATACTCTCTGAAGCATCGACGACACATGTTAAGCCCATACTTCCTAATTAATCCATGATGATTCGAACAGACTCGGCTGAAAACACAATTCCATAATTAACTGTGCTGTTACAAACAGTTATGACATGCACGCTTAAACAAGCCGATATTAATACTTGATCTTAAAATTCAATGAAGCTAACCATGAGCGAGAACCTGGACCATATTTGCGCGGATGTGAAAACCATAAATTTTGATGACCCATTCTAATCAGTCGATATAACTGGATTCAATCTCTGCAGCCAAAAAAAAAGAAAACAGTTCTGAAAAAATACTCCATGTGTCAGAAGAAAATGTTATCATGGTATTAAGTATTTTCTGTTTGGATACACATAACGATAACATAGAAAAACGTAAGTATAGATCAAAACAGAAGCTCTCATGCCACATTAGGGTCATATATTAAAGTATTCCTCATTTATTAAGTCATCCTCTTCCTGTTCGAGCTTTTCCTATCAACGACAATTCAGGCACATGTCCAAATGCTGTAAATTTGTTTCTGCCGTACTCCACATCAAAATCCAAGGTCACTGAAGGGATACGCTCGAGAATGCACGCATGACAGTGAAGCAAATCTCCAAAGTCACAAAAGTCGATAACAACTACGAGCAATATAATTTATTCTTCACAGCTACTGACATCTAAATGCCTTATGATATGTGAAACTTTCATGGGTGGTCGGGATATTGTAGAAGTGCCGAAAGTAACAGGGAAACAAACGATCAATTCAATGGAAGTATTGAAAACTACTTTAATGAGGAATGGAATGTCAACTAGGAAAGGAACCGATAACATACAGCAATTCAGAAACCTGATGTTCCCCAAACGTGGGTCAGAAAGCCTCATCGTCAGCAGAACCAATACCTCGACCTTGCACTTCCTCCCCTACCTCCCATCATGCCTTACAATTCAGGCCATGGTTAACGATAGCAAGGCTTGCACCAAGGCCCGTGAAATATCAGAAGCAGCACAATGCAACTCGTATCTCAGCCTATTATTCATAGGCAATGGGAGTGTTAATCGTGCTGCTACTGTTCCAGAAGTATTTGTAAAAGTAAGGTTATCCTCCTAACTTCTGACCAAGAAGCCATTATAGGAACGAAAGCGGCATCTACTAACTCGTGTTCCGGAAAGGTAAGTAGAGAAATGATACACGGTGCAAAAATAAACAGTTATGCAACCTACCTAGAACAATTGTTTTGCTGTCTCCTCAACCACCTCCTTCCCTCTATTCTTTTCTTTAATTTATTCAAGTATCCATTCGCTTATGAGCTTTTGGTTCGTTTCTTTTGTTTCTCTCTGGAGCTATGCAATTCACAGTGAATATTTCTGCGGTTAACTCATGCGCCACTTAGACCACAGGCTCCTAATTCCGACCGAACTCCATAACACTTTAGAAAATCACCCAATGTCAATGTATCCTGCAGAAGAAGAAAAGAAACGGTTTTTTCGTGAAAATTTCCTTTGTTTTTGGTGTTTATTTATATGACAGTCAAAGCAAGAGCTTGAAAATCGCAATCAACGATGGTAAGGAAAACATACGGAACTTCTGCAGGATGAGAAACCAAAAATGAGAAGCAATTAATTTACTCATTCTCTTTTGTCAGAAATGATTTAAAGCGAAAGAAAAACCTACCAGTGATTACGCTTGCTAGCGAATCCAAGTATTTCCCTCCTCTGCGAAGAACTTTTTTTTGCTAACAATATCGAATGTGAGTTGAAAATAACAATTTGATAATGAAAAGGTGAAGTATGAACTAAGCATCTGAGAAAGCACCGCATAACGGTAAAGTGATTCAAATGCTCATGGAACTAGAAAAAAAAAAACATGGAACTAGTAGGATGCATAAAATTGTGAAAACCTGAATGTTGTCTAGTATGCAATCTCCGTCGCTTATGATTGTGTTGCACATTACTTCATCCTTTAAACTACCAGAAATTTCAAAAAATGCACACAACAAAAATTTCATCTTCTATTTCATAAATCACTGAACGAGCGATTCATTCATGAGACATGCCTGTCGATTTGCTATTTTTCACCAGTAGCTCTTTTCAAGTTTTCGAAATTCTTCAGCGTTGTGGTATATAATGTCTCGGCTTGCAATGTTTGTGAATTAGCAGATGTTATCTGAAAAAGATCCTGTAAAGAGAGTAGTAATGGGATGTGCACTATGGATTAAATTACATTATAATAATGCTAGTGAAGTAACGCTCAATTTCAATTTACTCACATTAACAGCAACATAATCGCCAGGTTTCATCTCCACTAATTTTGAACCATAGTTACAATATTTTTGAACAATTGCACTTACTCCGCCATCAATTCGACCTCGCAGATACTCGGAAGAACGCTTACTCGTCTAGAAATATTCACAATTCTACATATAAAATTCATAATCGCTTCATAAAAAATTTCGAAGCATATCTTCGGTTAGAAAATCAAAGCTCATTGAAAATAAAAGAACTAGGCTGTTACAATTCCTTGTATGTTATATATAACGCTGTACAAAATGTACAGCTAAATCACAGCTATTCAGTTTCTTACTGAGGATAATTTAGGAAAGGCATACTTCCTCTAAAAGCACTAATTGTTTGGTTCCAACGAGGGCCTCATTGTGTTTCAGTGCTCCTTCTCTAAAAACGCTTGCTAGTTCTTGATGACGCCTATTCTTCACATCCAGTGGTACATTATCCTTCAGATGTCGAAATGCTTTTGTTTTCTGTAATACTATAAATTACGTACTTTCATCTTATGTTCTAATAGATCAGGAATACTTCGTAGAAAAAAGCAATGCATTTTGAGAAAATTGCTTACTTCCCTTTGGCTATATGGAAAAACATAACAAAAAGAATAAACGACATCTTTGATCAGTTCCAGAGATTCTTGGTGGAATTCTTCGGTCTCGCCACAAAATCCAGCGATAAAATCACTTGTGAGTGATACGCCTAAACATCTGAATGATTTGGATAACAATTTTTTTTTTCCTTTTTTCTTTCAGAGAACAGGTTAACTTGCACTCAAAATGTCATTACTTGGTAAAATGCTTCTGATGCGATTAACCAGTGCCAAATAACTTTCCCTAGTGTAGCCGCGATCCATCGCTTCTAATATGGCATTGCTGCCGCTCTGGGCCGGCAAATGAATTTGTTTGCAAATATTTGTTCGTTCTTTTATCAACTGTATTACCTATAAAATTCCAAATTAAATAAAAAATCAAATATGAAATTCAAATATTTTGGAACGATTCCAAACAAACAAAACAATTTGCAATCCAAATTTCTTCTCAATTTTTTGAGAAAATTCACATTAATGAAGAATAAAAGCATTTGAAAAATAACAACAGTACACATAAACAATGAAATCATTCAAATATAATCAATTAAATAAACATAAAAACACTTGAAGCAAATACCTCAACTGGAAAATCTTTAGGATGTGGTGAAGTGAAACGTATTCTCATTTCCGGATCAATTTGTGATGCTTTATCCAACAAAGTGAGGAATGTATGTCCCCCTTTCTTCAGCTTATATTTCGTACGAAATCCGGGAGTAATACCAGGTTCTATTAAACATGCAGAAGGAAACGATATTTCGGATAGATCACGATAGCTGTTCACGTTCTGCCCAAGTAGGGTCACCTGTTTCACTCCCTATAAAACGAGATCGCTTTCTAAGTCTAAATTTGATCTAAATAAAGAGAAAATCATATTATTAAATCCCTGGAATAAGAGTACTGCGAATGATCTGAGCAAAAAAAAAAAACTGGAAAGGTACTACTTCATCGGATAAGCGTCTGATTTCGTCAAGTATGGAATTCATGGGACGGCTCCTCTCTCGCCCACGCGTATATGGCACGACACAATATGTACACATGTTATCACAGCCACGCATAATTGATCTATAATTTAAAAAAAAATGAGCAGAAATAAGCAATAGCTAATAAATGACAAAAATAAACAATCATTAAAGAGGGAAGCAGCATTCAGTCTCAACAGACAGTCAGTAGTAGTATACTGGAGTAAAGTTCGTAAATTTCGCAAAACGAACACAAAAGCTGTTTTGGAAAACTTATCCGTTCGGACTGGAACAATGTCGGCATAAGTTTCCTCTAATGACAGTTGCACATTTATCGCCATACTTCCACCGCGAGCTATTGCCAATAACCGAGGCAAATCACGATATGAATCAGGTCCAGCTACCACATCAACATTTTCAGTGCACATTAATAATTTGTGCCTTACATGTTCTGCCATGCAACCTTTAAGATGAAAAGCACTTATTATACTGTTGGAATGTAACTCAACAACATTATCGTGTGAGAAAAAATTCAATCCCTGCTAAAAAGATTATCGAAGATAAAGTGGATAAAGAGTTAAATGGTTTTTGGATTACAATAATCACCAATCATAAAACAGTTTTTCGAACTTAGTGACAATTTGATACGTTGCAGAAAAATAAAACATCGCGAAATTCCTTTTGAAGCTATTTAAACTGCATATTTAAAAAACTTGAAAAACCCTGAACAATAACTAAACTATCACAAAAGAATTTGAAAAGAATCGGAAATAATCGATGTTAAATTCTGATTTTTATAACTGTATCCGATTAAGTGACTCGTGCCACAGATTGTACTTATTTATATGATAAAGAATGAATACTTGCACGATAAAGTTACCTAGAACTCCAATAACAGTCTTTTTGCCACACGTTTTCCTTAGCACCTTCAATTCGTCCCACACCTTGTTTTCCGCACCTTCACGTATCGAACACGTCATCAACAATATGATGTCAGCCTAAATAGGACAAATATAAAAAAATTAAGTAGGGCGAGGTACAGTAAATGATTAAGCAAGCAGTAGAAGGTTATCTACCTCTTTAGCATCATTTGTTTCTAAGTAACCCGTCGACAGCAATAATGAACGCACTAATTCCACATCACTTATATTCATTTGACAGCCATATGTTTTGAATTTTACTGAAATGTATAATTTCATGTCGAAGCAAACATAAAAAATATCTTTGTAATACGAAAACATAAAATATTACCATACGTCAACATACCTTTCAATCCGTCACCATGTGAATTTATCCAGCTCAGTGGCCCATCCATTTTTTCTTTTTTTGGCATCACCTTATCCAAACGTTCACTGCTTGCCATACTGATGAAGTAATCCAAACCAGGACCATCTATAACGACCAGTCATTGAAGTTTTTAATGATGTCCAGTGGCTTTTAGATCTCGAAGAAAAACTCAAAATTATTCCAAAAAAACTTACCGACACCGAACTTTAAAGGCCTTTTCGGAGTAAATGATGTAGCTGGTTTCTTCTGGGAAAAAATCCGCGAAGAATTTAGCTGTCTCAAATTATTTCTTGTCAAGTGAACTTTGGACAAAAAAAAGTATCGATTGTTTATGTATAGCATCCCTGTGAGCCAAAGACTGTAAACTGCATAAATGCACAGATCCGCACCTTCCTGAATTAATTTTGAACAGAAGTCCGTCATTACAAAATCAATCCAACATTTATATTAACCAACCAGCCGTCCAAAAAAACAGAAAAGTATGACGTTAAATGCCAATGAAGAGTTTTGCTACAACGCAGCTATGTATTCAAAACCTTGTGATGAACGTAAAAACTAATCGGTTATCAAGCTATGTATCGCAGGAAATTTTATTAAAATTTCGCATTTTTAGAACAAATTTAAGACGCCGATACTGCTGATCTTTCACATTCATTTTTCTTATCATTTCACCACTCTAAAAATATATTTAATATATAAACTGAACGCGAATTTCACGATAGAAAGAGCAATTTCAACTTAAGAAAAACATGTGCTGAAGAATTATTTCTCAACGAAGGAGAGAAAGCTGTAGCTCAATAACAGAAACATCGACGATATGTATCACAATGAATTATAACTGATTGTAATATTCATAGATAATTCAAAATTATTTAGCCGAAACTGTGCACGTCCCAAATTCGTAATATTCTGGAACTAGCTGATATAGCCATTCTGGTTCGATGACGCTGATGTCACGTATGGTATCTTGAAGCACTTCCGTGAATAATACCCTGAATGTATCCAGAGTAAATTTCCAAATTAGTACTGAAGATAACAAGCTTTAAAACAAACTAATAATTTCTTCACAAACCATTTTGGGAATTCTTTCCTGTACATAATTGCAGATCCTTTATAAACTTTAAAGTGGTGTTCATTTCTGACAGTAACGTAATCGCCAGAAAAATGATAAAAAGCAACTTGGGCGAAAAAACCTTTTACCAGACAATACAGTATCGATTTCAATTCGCCTAAAATAATCAGACAATACAGTATCGAGTTCAATTCGCCTAAAATAATCACTTAATTCACAATAACTTAATTTGTTCACATAAAAAGATTCCGCTTCTATCAAAATTGACAAGAATCGCCAAAACATGAAAAAGAAACATGACAAATACCATATTCCTTGCATGATTTAATTGGTACATCGTGATGCCTCAAATAATTTAACAACTGATCACGAATTGCTTCTGCACGACGTAAACATCGATAATTCAAAAAGTGATTGACACACCACTGTTTTGAGCTCCTGTTCTTGAAACAAAAAAAAAAAAAGATAACTAACACAACTTCGACCTCTAGTTCTTATCTTGAATATTAAAAAATAAATTTTAAAAGACAGAAAACTCAGTGTCAGTAAAAAAAAAAATGGGATTTTAAAGAACAGAAAAAACGTTTCCAAGATGAAACAGCTATAAGACCTACTTGAATAAAATTTGTAAAAACATTTAGAAGAGTGAAGTGGTCGCCTTCTTCAACAGAGAAGTTCCTCTTCATTAATTCCTGGAACAAAGCAAAAATGTGATGAATTTACCAAAATTACCAATGCAAAAGTTAGTAAAAGTAAAGAGATATACAGCCTGATGACGGCCTCTTGATGGTATGACAAAAACATCCTGCACTTGCAGCATTGCTATAATCGCTGCAATCTCTTCGCTACAGCCAAGTTCACCTAAAAATGAAGTGATGACAATTAAAAAACAATTTGTGCAAGCGCATCTGTCTCAACGTTCTTCAAAGCAATGTTTTCTTATTAGCAAATACAATTATCGTAAATGTGTATTATTATGTTCATGGATTCGCGCCCTTCTTATCGCATCGAATTCAAAATCTTCATTATCAAAAACAAAACTTTCTTATTAAGGAAGCAACTCACTAATACTACACGAAAATTTTGTTTCCAAAAGTTACTATAAAAAATAATTTTTTTCTTGACCGGAAGATTCTTGAGATGCAAAATATAAAAGAAATGATGATACCTGAACATAAAAGTGCTCTGGAATGTTGTGGAGGTAAAGGAAACTCTGCCATCTGAATGCCCAGAGGATTAGTCAATAAACCGTCTTTAGAAAGGGCTCCAAGACAATACAATAACTGGAGACCTTCGACCATTGCAAACGAGGGAGGCGGCTGGAAATTTTCATATTTGGAATTAGTTCAAGCGTTGGAATTTAAAAAGATAGTAGAGTTTTATTGCTGAATCTTTTTTTCTTAACAAAAATTTACCGATAAATAATTGAAGCGCAACACATTGTGTATTCCTAAAGCTTTCAGTAAGAGAATGACTCCTGCAAGATTTAATCGTTGCATTTCAGGTACTGTATTTACGAGCAGCTTATCGAATTCCTCTTCTGAAAGTTTTTATGAAAACAACATATGGAAACATTGATACCTCATAGGAATGCTAAATTCTTGATTGGCACGGTAAAGTATGCTTTACCATACGTGGATAGAGACGATAACATTTTCCGGGACGAATTCGTCCAGCTCTCCCCGCACGCTGTTGTGCTGATGCTTGAGAAACGGGTAATTTCATCAAGCTTTCGAGGTAGTTTTCGGGATTCATCACTCGAAGTTTTACAAAACCGCAATCAACTACTAAAAATATGGTAAAATGAAAGACGTGGAACCCATAGTGAAACGACGGTAGTGAGCTTTTGGAATAAAATTTTTGTATCAGTTCGCCACTTAATTCTTTCAAACATTATACACAGGACATTTAAAACTAGAATTTATTACAATTGTGTTAATAATCTTTACGCTGAAAAGGTAGAAGACTTCTATCTAACCATAAACTATCCCAGGTATAGTTACAGATGTTTCGGCAATATTTGTAGCAATAACAATTTTCCTCGTGCCATGAGGAGTTGAATCAAAGGCTTTTAACTGAAACAATAAAATCACTTTCAACAAACCTATGATTGGCTATTAAAAAAAAAAAAACCGAGAGGAAAAATATGTTTCCCAGCCTATATGCAATACAAAAAATGTTAGGTCGAAAAAAAAGGAATTTGTAATTTTACAATATACACAACCCAGAACTTGATAAATAATCAAATTAAGAAAAAGAGAAAGAGATAAATATAAAACATGAAAAGGCCCTGGACCTGTTCAGATCCTGGTAACGACCCATACATGGGTACAATCCAAAGTTTGTCGATTTTTGTTTTTTTAAGATCTTTGGCTGCTTCAATTAATTGCTTGCTAACTGATTCCACCTGAAAATAATTTCCCTTCCAGACTATTTTATCACAAGCTAACAAAGCATTTAAAGACACTTGCAAGACACATCGACGAACCTCATCTTGCCCAGTAAGAAATACCAAGACATCGCCGGGCTGCTCATTTTTATGGATATCAAGAACGGTTTCTACCGCCTTTTGAATATAATCCGGAACGGGACTGTAAACAACATTATTTACTTGCTTATGTATGATTCCATGTACAGAATATCTAAGCATCTACAAACCGACTGAAATTATCTTCCTATTATTTAAATATTCTATAAACTTACTTTTTTGTATAGTATACAGTAACAGGATGAGTCTGACCCTCAACAGATAAAATGCTTGCGATATCTTTGTTTCTATCCTTTGTATCATTCAATTCAAAGAAATCGCGGAAAAGCTGCAATTATATTTAAATGAAAACTATTATAAATAAAAAATAAGTCATTTATCAAGACATAACCGATTCGTTTTCCTATACGATGTCATTGATGAAATAAATATTAGAATATATTACACATGCAATTGCATCATCTGCCGATATTCCAGTATACAGAGTTTACCCTTAACAATAATCAACAACTAACAATAGCATCAAGTGTTGCAGACGAGACGATTACTCGCAGATCCTGACGTATCATAATTATTTTTCGTAACAAACCCAATGTAACATCAGTATTAATAGAACGTTCATGTGCTTCATCAATCATCAATATACTGCAATAGACAGCGATTGCTAAATATGACTGGAAAACTATAAAAATACAAAAATGTACCTGTACTGTGTTAATAAAGGATCGGACATAAATTCACGGAGAAGGATGCCATCTGTCATGTACTGAAATACAAGTTACATGTAACGAAGTACCGTTGCGTGAAGAGAAAATTCCTTTACGAAATGAATATTTTAACTAAAAATGAATATTAGCTCAACATTTATTGTTCTGTTTTTTCTAAATGATCTAAATCTTTGAAGACCAGAGTTTTGAACTTGTTCACAATTTAATGAAAAATAATGTCTCAAATCAAATGCATTATTCAATAAATACAAACCCCGCTGCTCGTGCACATTATCTATACCTGAAAATACAATATGGAAATAGCTGCCTTTATCTTAGTGTCAGAGTCAGTCACATTATCGAAGCGAACCAAATAACCAACATCCTGACCAAGTCTGCATGATTTCTCTTCAGCAACGCGACTGGCCAGCTAGAAAGAAGTATCGAAAATAATAACTAATAGTTCAGTAATAACTCGTAAAAAAAAAAAAAAAAAGAAAAAAAATTCCAGCGCGGATGAATCCAATCGAAACCAGTAAACAACACGACAAAGTCGTGAGCCAATCTACTCTAATAAATTCTCGTAAAAAGTTTAATATCAAAAATGTTCAAGGCTTAAAAATATCTTCCCAAGCATGATGAAGAAGATGATTTGAAAATGCATAAATTTCTAAAGCATTTAAATATTTTATAAAAGGAAAGAACAAACCGTAACTGCTGCCACCCTTCTTGGTAATGTTACGCCTATTTTTCGTCCGTCTGAAGCCCAACCGGCTTCCATCAAATACTGAAATAAATGGTCATTCGGCAGTAGAAGTGATCTAGAGAGAATGTATACCCCGCTGTTTTGAGAGGACTACCTACGCAAGCAAATCAAAGATACATTGCATAAGAATATTACCATGTCAGTGTTAGAAGCTTCATTTCTTAAGATCAAATTTGCACCAGAATTTCAAAATAAAAATATTGGTCAGACTTTGATTTTAATTCTATCGAATATACTAATTAAAAACATTACCCCCAGCGTAGAAACCCTTATACTTTAGCTCTAAAAAAAAGATTAAGTGGCAACAATTTCCCGAAATCCTGGAAGTGAAACAGGGGAAAAGAAAAATTGTAGTACTGTACCTGAGGTATTTGCGTACTTTTTCCACATCCAGTTTCTCCAACAATGATCAGTATACGATATTTCTCTAGCAGATATAAAATAGCATTGCGATACTGTAATAAACGAATTACATGGGGGATTTAGCAGTAGTATTATTTATTGGCTGCGCGAATCACTAATAATCACATTAGTAACTTCACCGCTTTATTGAAACCTTTGCTGGAGGTAAATGAACTAGATTTACATAAACACAGTTTAGGTTGGATTTAAGTTCGACATTGCATGTGTTCTGCTTAAATTCAAGCCACTTTATTTTTAAAAATCAGCCATTCAAGAGTGAAACTTATTGTTTCTGAATTATTTTTATCCTTCCATGTTATTTTTCTCATACCTTAAAAATTGGAAGTCGAGCACGTTGCTGCTGGATAGAAAGTGTAAGGAATGGATTACTTACAATCGCATTAATACTTTCCTCGTGTATGCGATCTTCTAGAATAAGAAGACCATCATCGTCCCCTAAAAATTTTTTTCTGGACATACAGCTCGATACAAGATCCGCCCAAGAACTAAATCATAAAAATTGACCACTACCCAAGTAACCGAAATATAACTGAATTGGAAGAGGAAAAAAGAACGGCACAACATAAATAATAGATTTTAGTAATGTAAAACATAGAAAAATGTTTGGATCCCGATTAACGAAGTAGCTTTATGGAACCTTAATCGAGTTGAAAATGTTTTCAATGATGATAACACCACATCAGTGAATACCCGATATAAGCAATGTCACTAAAGATCAGAATTTAAAACTCCAGCTCTACCATCTCGGTGAAAGCAACTAGTTACCTCACTCATTTGCTAAACGCGAAGTAACAAAATACTCGTGGCAAACGACGTAAACTTTAGATAAGTCGGTAAAAACTTCGACATAACAACTAATAACAACATACTTGGTTTTAGAAATACTGGTCTACTCCTTCCACTACCGTGCCCTGAATTCACATTCGAGTATCTCTGCATTAGTACTTCAAACGTCTTCGTTGTCCATCTATCACCTTCCACCAACTGAATAACTTAATATATCTATATCACTATAATTCCCATTTCCGCACACTATCTAATCATCAGATGGAACCATCGCACTCGAGTTAAGAGAAGGAATCGCCAAATTTTCCACGTGCAATTAGAAAATCCCCACATAAGCTTAAATATGACAAGCAACTAAGTCAAAACTTGACAATATCACCATCAGACCTCGACAACCAGCTTGCCAGAGCCACAATGATGCTTACCAACTATTTAATATACTTGTCTATTTCCACACATCTTTTCTTTTCAAGAAATTATCCAGTTCATCCGTAGCAATCAAAAAATTGCATCATGTAGATTGCATAACAATCTGCATTTGAATAATTTTATAAACAGGTAATCATAAACCCGGTCAGACAAAGAGTACCGTAACCAAAAAGGAAATTGACTTGACCGTTTATAATTTACTGACAAATGCTCACTTTAATCTTTAAAAATAAATATGATTAGCAATGAGGAGCACAACACATCGAAAACAGTGTAATTGACATAAAACGCATGCATTCAATCTTACTGTTGCAAGCGATAAAGATAATACGAAAAACGCGAAGGAAAACATTTCAAATACATCCGCACGCACACACAAAAAGTGTTTTGCCATCTAAATAATAATATAAACATTTACCAAAGGAAATTCATGATTTCTTCTTTTTCTTTTCCTTCATTAAATAAAGATAACCATGCTTACAAATCAGCAGAGGACATATGGAAATATCACTAATGTAAACAGTTAAAAAATGCAATTTGCAGGTTATCGTCGGATTCGCTTCTCAGCTGGAAAGTCACCGCCCATTGGCGGTCCACGGTGGAAGCTACCCGGTGGACCACTTTGCATTCCGAAATTACCTGGCCCCATCGGTCCTGGTCCTCCAGGTCCTCTGAAACCACCAGGTCCAGGGCCGCCGGGAGTACCAAACGAAGGTGGCTGCAAGAAATGATAAAAGTGGAAACTACTAACCACAAGAAATAAGAAGAAAGCTACATACTAACTAAAATTTCATTAACGCATAAAAAAGTGACTCAAGGTCATTCTAAAAGTTTACAATAAAAGCACAAATTTTAAAACTACATACCACTCCTTGTTGCGGTCCACCAGGTCTTGGTGCATCAGCGCGAAAGATTTGCAGCAATTTTTGCACTCCTTGTACAAGTGTTGGATCTACAAAATTTAAGGAGAAGTTATACAATGAATTAAATCGCCATTCCACTTCTACAAAAACAATCTTTTCAGTACCGCCTCAAAAGAATTGCCTTTAGAAGCAAAATAAGCCGAAGCTTAATGGGATTATTGTTGTTATTGTTATTACTGTCATCGAAATTTGGCGAGAAAATACTTACCAGGACCTCCCCCTTGATTGACAGGACCACCTGGACCGCCCTGCTGAAAGGGCGGTCCCCTTCCTGGGTTATCCATTTGTGGTGGTCCGCTTCGCTGCATATCAGGTGGCCCTCGGCCCATCATTTCTTGTCCCCTTGGTCCTTCAGGTCCACCTTGCCCACCCGAGTTAAACGGTCCTCCTAAACTGGAATGAGTCATAACGCAAAAATTTTTTTTGCCAAACAGAATGGCCCACAACGTAGCATTCAATAAAAAGGAAGATTTTAATAAAAGAATGCAAAATTAGAACTGATTTACCAGCTCGAATTTTATCCGAATTATAAAGAGCCTGAAAAAAAATTATACAGATGACGAAACACCATTCGCTGCATTAAAGAATTATAGAAAATCCAAATGAATGACAGAAATACAGTTACTGTGTTGTTGGTGCGAACCTCCTCCGCCGGAACCAGTAACGAAAAATTCACGCGGTGGTGGACCACCAGACATTCCACCCGGGCCATTTGCCATACCTTGTGGGCCAGATGGCCCACCGGTTAAGCTACCCAGTAAGGTAGGCATCTCACCACGGCGTGCTGCAACTTGAGCCATACGTTCACGTTTCGCAGCTTCCAATCGTTCAAGCTCTTGTTGGCGACGTGCGAGATCTAGAACAAATTAGTGTATTGGAATGAAAACTCGGAGGCAGTTTGACGTCCAATAATTTTTATTTCTAAAGCATAATACATCATATGCTACGTGAAGGTGAGTTGCATACCTAAGAGCTAAATTCATTCTAGCTTACTTGAAAATTATTTTACTCCGGCAATATTTTCGTCAGTGGACAAATACAGTTACAACCATTTCATAAATGAAGCATAGCGACGCTAAGTTAAATGAACGGTCAAAAATATGCCGTAGTGGAACACTCTGGTAACAGTTTTCATGTAAGTACTCACATCCATAAACATAGTACACTGTGCAATGACCATGACCTTGTTCTTCATTATAAAAATTTTGAACCAATGAAAAAATTACTGCATTATGCAAAAACTACCACCAAGGTAATCAGAAGATGCTTATAGGCGGTGGTACAAGAAACTAACACGATTTTGAAATCATATCCGCCACAACCGCCTAATGAATGCCTATAAGGCTGATTAGCACAAAAGAGGAGAAATGGAATGTAAAATGACACACAGGTCAATTAAAATTAAAGCTTAAAGTAAATAGCTGCTAAGGAGACAAAATATATCCAATATTTAAAAATTGATCTAAGGCAACTACAATTTTTCTCCGTTATTCACCAATTTAACCACAGATGCATGACATCTGCACATTCAAACTGTGTTTGAATCACGTCAGTATTTAAATATTTCTTTAAAGATTCACTGCATAAACAATCCAAATATAGCAATTTTTCCAATGTTTGCATTGAAAGAAATCTTTAGAATAAAACCACTTTGTAAAATAAACTCCTAAGTTATTTATTTGAGCAAATGGAAGAGTGTGATGAAACCGTAAAGAAGTAGCGAGTATCACAAGTGTTACACGTGCTTCAATAAGGAATTGTGAGATAATGTTAAAGTTATATTAACTTCACTTTCAACGACCCCTATAAAAATCGCTAAGGCGAAGTAAGGAGTGCTGTTTGTTTGCTGATTTAAGTATCGAAATAAATACTTGTGCCCATACATTAAATATTTTGTACAATATGGATTCTGTTGAACGAATGCTCAACAGGATAAAATGATGTCGGCATAATCAAAACTCAGTACTTTCTCCTCCAGATTTAATTCTTGATAATAAGGAACATTTTTGGCATTGAAAACAAAACAAAAAAAAAAGGAAGTGCTGCCCGAAATTCATATCACGTCATTTTCTTCGAATTGCTTTTAAAGACATTAAAAACACTTATCCAAATCAATCCAAAAAAAAGAAGAATTGAACTGAAGACAAAAATTTAGTGAAAAAACAACTTAAAGGACGTTCCGAACTAAAGCAGCATTCTTCCACATAGATGCACAAAGGATACAACGCTGTAAAGAGAGTACTTTACAGTGAGAGCGAAAAGTGAAAGAGTTAAAAACCTTGCCTTCACGGAGCAACTGAGTTTGATAATCCTGGTAAGCGAGATCCATATCAGCTTCCAAGCGTCTACGAGCTTCCTTGAGCTCTTCTTCCAATTGAGCTCTACGCTGTCTTTCCACCTCATATAGCTCCTTCCATTTTAACCCGAATACGTATTCGAAGCTGTTTGCCGGTGGAAATCGCGGGCCCACTTCTCGTTCCCTACATAGTAACACTTGCGCTACACATATTCACTTTTCGCAACAATTACATTACTCACTAACTCATTACATTACGCACCACCACTCATCGCCAGATATTACTTCCCTAGCAAATAATTTAATAATTATATGTCCAGTTTAAGCCAATAAACAACGATAACAATGATCGCCGCATGGCATTCTTGGTAGGAGTTGAACTACATTCTGTACTAGCTTTTTATACCACATTTATAATCATTTTAGTTTTTTGTGCAACATTAACATTGCTGTTTAATAGGAGGCATTGGGGCAGATGACATCAAGTTTTCAGAAATTTGCGCTGGTCTTAAAGCTCTGAACAACACAGTTCTTGGTATTTAAGGTATTCATCTATTCTACTTCTCAATGCAATAAATATGCGCTACAACTCCTTTCGAAGATATTCAGTTGCATTTAACCACCAACGTAGGATACAACTATGCAAAAGGTTAACCTCACAAAATACTTACGCACTATACTGTGAAATTCAAATACTTAGGAATTTAAACCATCTATTTTGCGAATGACCATTTGTCATAGACGCATTCCACTTTCCTCCCACCTCCCTTCCAATCAGTGATGACATTTTATCCTTCCCCTACATCGCACGCATCTGACACAACCAAATCGCACTCTTTTGCCCCATCTCAAAGTGTGGAAACAATTTTGATAAATCGCTAATAACTTGAAATTAAGGGAATCAAACATCACTGTGAAGCCTGAAATAACCATATTAAAACAATGACAAAATTTCCCGCACCACTGCATTGTATAAATGTAAAATCAAACATTGCAAACATTTCTCCAGAATGACTGCAACTGGGAGAATAGTTTTTTTTTTTTAAAAAAAAAAAAAAGAACACCGCAAGGTCGATCTACCCAACCACCATCTAGTAATGCATAAAGTGATACCGCAATTTATTTTATTTCATTCCTAAAGTTTAAAAAGTTTAAAAATATGCACTGCTAAATAATTCCGATGGATGAAGACTTCTACAACTATTTTCAGTGCTATCATTAATCATTTTATATGCTTAACACGAAAAAGCAAAATGATAAAATCTGATGCAAAAAACATAAGCATACTCAATAAGGATTCGAAAATTGATTATCTACTGCATGCATAGGTATTTTAAAATCCCACCTAAAAATTAAATGACTTTTTATTACCATCTTTTCTAACAGAATGATAAGTAACAAGGACCACTTGCTAATATCCCCACTTCACGCTCAAATACAACCATGATGCACTGAATATGCAAAAGAGCCATTCGTAACAGAATACTAGTACGAATCAAAGGCACTTTTAGTTTCGAAGAAGCTTCTAAATTTGCCATTTGTTCCATGTGGTAATAAAACAAAATTACAATCCCTCATAAATTACTGGGACAGGCTAAAACTACCGAGAAATGATTCAGTATCTTCTCCATCTGCAATTTGTTACTTGATTTATAAGTGGAAACACATACATTTTGAAGACGATACAAGAAATGGGTAACGAAGTACTAATTTTCCGGATGTTTACAGCATCCTGTTATTAATCATTACTGCATGCTGAAAACGGCTGAATCAGATTCTCAAAAGAGATTTACGATATCAGTCGTTCACTTCTTTTTGTTTAATCCACCCACTGGTTGAGTTACCAGTGGGAAAGAGAATTCCACTCCAAGCAAAAATATTTGACGACAAATTCACTGCTTCCGAGAACCCCTCGGGAAAAGCAGAATCAAACTACCAGTTGGATAACTACAATAATAAAAAATGAACAAATTTTCCCACGCGCACAGCTTTTCTAAAAAAAAAAACAAAAAAAAAAAAAAAGCCATACAACCCTCTTAAGAAAAAAAAAAAAAAAAATCCCTCTTGTTATTCACATCTCCTCAGCATATTAAAACTAATGAATTTGAGGTTTCTAAGTAGTCAACTGAGGGAAGGGAGGGAAGTTTTGATTGATTTCATTTCACAGTAAGCATTAGTCGTGTAGTAATCTGATTTGATCTCCTAATTTCTTCAATTCATGGATGACTTTTTTCTATTTAAGAACAGTGAGAATGATTGGGCTCGAATGGCATGGCATAAATCCCACTGTCCATGTCTTTTTACTCTGAGCTCAAAAAGTTGCTCCAGAATGAAGATTATGCATACATATGGCTTAATTACCGTCCAATCCTTTCATTTTAAAAGAAATAAACGCGCCACGACTTCCAAAACATTCTAGCTCAAGTCACGTCTCACAATTTCCAACTGAATAAACAGGTGTCCAATCCAATGTAGACCAATCGATTACAGAAAAATTGATCGAAGATACCTGCTAAAATACCAGTCCTATGTGACTCTCTTTCAAGTCCATTTTCACATCAATTTCTCCTTCATGCAAAACACACAGAGAGTACAACTTCACCACTAACAAATAATACCAAGTCCAAAAGTTCAGTTGTCACCTCACAAGCGATGATGGCAAAGAAATTACACTCATAAACCGACTTGTCAGTTATCAAAAATAGAATGAAACAAGTTCAACTCCCGAAATCAAATAATAAACAACATGAAAGGTGTCAGTAAATAAGCCATATATGTATGCATATCTTCATGATTCAGAGCAGCATTATTCCTGTGAAAGGTCAAAATGACCAGGACCAAGCAACTTGATTGTAAGAATTAGTCACTTTTCAAATGGAAACTAAAAAGTGAGAAAGAGTACTTTTGAAGCATTGCACTGCGCTGTATCATACGTTCAGCAAGACCATCATCTTCATCACGTGGTTCCAACATCTCCACAACTAGCGGTTTAGGACTTCTGCAATATGCTTTAAAGGATTTCCAACGAACTAGATTTATTTTTCTAAGCAAGAAAAAAAAGGAAAGAAGAACAAATTTAGATCTCAAACAATGAACTAGTGATCGGCGCAATTTTCTTTAACTCTAAAAGTTCAAAATACTGCAGTAAACATGTTGCAACAATTTTTTCTCTTTTTGGGCGATTAATACATAACTACGGAAAACTTACGCTGTTAATAAAAACACTTTTTCTCGTATCTGGTGAAGCGCTTCATTGGCTGATGGTTTACGCTCGAATTCCACAATCCCCTCTCCGGTTGGCTTACCCTTTTCGTCTACAATATGAACCGCCCGTTCCACTTCACCAAATGCCGAAAACGCATGATAAAGCATTTCATTCGAGACAGTTGGTGAAAGTTCTTTCACTCTTAGCGCCGCACCATGGACTGCAAATCTCACACGCACTGGACGACCATGTATTATCTTACCATCAATAGCTTCTTTAGCACTTTCTGCATGAGCACGAGTATCCTGGAATTAAATATCGAACGAACATAGTAAAAAGTATATAAAAGAGGAAAAGAAACCAACAAATACAATCAAAATCGATGATAAGAAAAATGGGACTAACCAGACGCAAGAAAGCAAATCCCTTTCCACTTAAATAGCACTCCGCAATGTCACCATGAGGAGCAAACAGTTCTTTAAGTTCTTGCTCCTTTAAATCATTCGGCAAATTGCCAACAAATAAGCGGCATCGACCAGTAAACTTCTTCTTCGGTAAATCGCTCATTAGATCGGTTTCGCTGAATGCCTGTCCGGAAAGGACATTCATCGAAGACATCATATTCATTGGTCCTCTGCCACCACCACCTCCACCACCGGGTCCCATTCCCATTCCACGCGTTCCCTGTCCACCAGATGGCCCTCCCATATTACTTGACGAATTGTTGTACTGGTACTCATTTGATCGATGATGATGCCTTAAAGGTGATAGTTAAAGTGATCGTTTCCAAAATTTATTCTTTGGAATAGAAATATTCAGCTGAGGACCTACGACAAGCAACAAAGTTTTAGTTGAAAAAAAAAAAGATGGCAAAGCATGATGCGGTAGCAAATTTTGTTAAAAGGAAAAGTGAATCGAATTTGACGCATTGTTTTATAACACTAAGAGCTCAAGTTCAACTTCCACAACTATTCCTCGGGCAACAGCAGACATAAAATGACTGTACCGGTTGCTCTGCATAAAGCAGTGAAAGAATAATCACTTCAAAAGAGATGTAAATAGCAGTGCTGACCACTCCACCCTATCCTCTATGTCTACATTCAACCTGCATAATGTTCTAGCAGGACAAAAGTTGGAGGCGTTAAATAAGTGCTACCTTACGACGACTTCAACCCATCCAAATTTCTTCCATCGTTTTAGGAGAGAACAAAAATACCTTTCGTTGGACGATGTCCGTCCAGTACGATCACGTTCGTTCCTTTCTGCGCGTTCCTCTTTTATAGCATTACGCGGACTTGCATTGCTACCGCTAGCCGGCCTTCCACTGCTCGCGCTATTCCGTTTATCCCCATCGTTGCGACCTCGATCACTCATCCCTTCTGCAAACACCATCCCTTACCTTCCTATCCAACATCACGTACACCACGCAACCCCTTACGTCAACCACGAGCGCCACCACCAACACTTCTACCTGCCAAATTAGAACACAACAAACTGCGTCCCTACAGGTCCACAACAATTAGACTGCAATCAATAAGACAGGGAATCGTTTCGAAACCCAGACACCGTAAATATAGTCTCGCTATAGTAGCTCTAAATCCGAGTTAAGTGTAGAGAGAGTTAGACGGAGGGAATGAACGGAGTGAGGAATTGCTGCGAAATCACCGATGTTACCACCTAGAAACAGAGATTGTTGAGTCTTAACTATCTATTTCAGTCAAGTACGATGTCTAGTCCGTGAACTGTTACGTGATGAAAGTTTCAGGTCGGCATTGCATGACCGATCGACTCATTGACGAAATATCAGCAGAAATATTCAGCAGTGACGCATCCTATTATTTTCTGCTTCTTCCAAGCTTAATTCCAGGTTTCTTTTACACAGCCGCTGTGTATAATACATATCTCTCGAGTAGTTTTGCACGACTTCCTATTTGGATTTTTGAGAAAAGAACTCATGTTTGCACTTCTTATTTTTTGGGGAAGAAACTTAAATTTATTTAAAAAGAGAATTTTATATTTCTACTCTTTGTTTTGGAAGATACTTATGTTAGGGTTCCGACCTTAACTCAATTATTCAAAGAGAAAAGTTGCAGAAGCCATCCTTTCAAGCTCATCTGTTTTTCCTTTTTTTCAAAAATTAAATAATCAGTTTACAAGCAACACAGTGCACTAAAAAGTTGAGATTTCAGCTATTCTCATTTTCAATTTTTTTATTTGGTTTGGGTTCGAGTTTTTTATCAATAATTAGTGAATTCCAAATGACGATATCAACATATCTCGCGTCGACCTTTCCTGATCTTCCAGTTGAAGTCAAAGATTACGTTGAAGGTATCGTTTATCATCATTTCAGTCTTCGATATTTGAAATCTCCTCATATGTTTCAAATCTTAGGTATATAATTCAGGTCCTCTACATATACTTTGTATGTAAGGGATTTGAAATATTGCTGGTAAGATAATAATAGTACTGTTTACTAGTATGATATGCATCTCAGAGTTGAGAAAAAAATTTATCAGCCATTTCAAAGAAACATATTTTAACTGACAATATGTTTGCAGCAGTTTTAAGAGAAAACGCTGATGATTTATTTTCAAAGGAAGATGTTGTCGAAGCTGTTGGTGTACATATACAAAGTTCTGTGGAAGGGCTTAGCGATGAAGCTGTTGAGCTTGTATGCGAGAAACTGGCTTTATTGCTTCATGATGGGTAGGTTTTTTTTTCTTTTGCAGTAATTGCATTAAGTACTTTATCTTGCGCAATACAGGAATTTTTTGCATTGAAATTTAGAAAGAATGTTACTGGACAAGCAAATGAAATTGGCCAACGACGCCTTGAACAGACTGTTGATATAAGTGCCCAGCATTTTGATTCAGAAGATATTACGAGCATATGGAAAGTTAGCACGCGAGACACGCCTTCGGTAGGCCCATTATCTGTAATCTAACACTGGTGAAAACTCATAATTGTGGATTATATTGCAGCAGGTGGATAGGAAGAAACTTGAAAAGGCTGAAACACGTGCTTTAGAAAAAGCCACTAAACGTGAAATTGGCGATGGTTCAAAAATACAAAAAAAGAGGCCAGCTGATCTTGTAGCTACAGCTTCACAATCTACAAGTCGTCGTGATGGAAAGTCCGATAATGCTCATGGTGGAAATACTATGGATATTCATCTATATAGCGTTGATGTGTCAATAGGACCGAAGTAAATGGCAACTTTTGAATGATTTGTAAAACATTAAGAAGTTTCATTTTTACAATTTCCAGTAATTTATTTTTTCTGTATTTCCTCCTCTTATGTCTTCCAGAAATGCTTATTGCTTTAACTTTCTAGGCAGTTGTTATGTGGTGCTGATGTTACTTTAGCTTATGGTCGACGTTATGGTTTAGTTGGTCGAAATGGAGCTGGGAAGTCCACTTTTCTGCGAATGATTTCGTCGTAAGATTTAAATCACTTACAGTAAAGTAGTTAAAAGCAATCGATAATCTGACTAACAGGAAATTGACTCATTTTTTGGATTTGCACTTTAGCTAACTCATATTGCAGACACAGTGTAGTGCTTATGTTCTTTTCAGGAAGCAAATAAAAATTCCCTCCAATATTAGCATGTTAAGTGTTGAGCAAGAGGTGGAAGGCGATGATACAGAAGTTAGGCAAGCTGTTTTGGAAAGTGATACTCGAAGAATGGAATTATTACATCAGGAAGAAAAATTACAGAGACTCCTCAAAGAGCAAGTTTCGCTGTCGCTTTATCAATCTCTTTATATAGCAAGAAAATGATCAGGAGTAAAATAGCTCTATTATATTTAATCTTTATTACTGTATATTACGTTTAATAAATTCTATAGTTCCTTATTATGTTTAATCTGAACTGCTTTAATTTAGGGAACCGTCAAATATTTTTGAAAAGTTCTTTGCGCAATGAATTGAAGCCAATATATTATTTTATGAAGTTTAAAATGGATTCCTGCTTTAGATGCACTATTGATGAGAAGAGAGAGAAATATAGCAGTGAACTAGGGAAAATTTATACAGAAATGGAAACAGCCCAAATGGACAGAGCACCTGCACGTGCTGCTTCTATACTTTTTGGACTTGGTTTCACACCAGAAGAACAGAAACAACCTACAAAGTGTTTACTTTTCATACTTGTTTCCTAAATTATTTTCGACTTTCTTGTTTCTTAGCAAATTTTCTTTTCTGTCTCATGTATTTATGAATTTAAAATTTCCTTCTTTAATGCGATTAGATCACACCGAAAGAAATGTTGCACTGTTTTTTTCTTACAAATAATAATTTGTAGAGAATTCTCCGGCGGTTGGCGAATGAGGCTAGCGTTGGCTAAGGCACTGTTTATGAGGTACGTATGCAATTACTTCTGATTCAAAATTCCTTCCTAAGAAATACTGATTTTTATGCAGTTCTTCTTCACAGGCCTGACTTGCTTTTGTTGGATGAACCAACAAATATGTTGGATATGAGAGCAATTATTTGGCTAGAGAATCATCTTCAGGTATTTTCAAGATCCTAACTTGAATAATTTTTCCTCTGTTTTTGATTTTCCTTTTTTTTCGCATAAAATTTGACTCTGGTATTCTGGTGCTGCAACGGAATGAATTGAAACGAAAGGTTAAGCGGACAACTTTCTGGGTTGCTACACATAGTAGGATTGGTGTTCGATAATTACGATTAAAATGGTACGCTTTGTTTATTGTTAGTTGTAAACTCTTCCTTATTATAATATTTATTTGATATACTATTTACTAGGAGTGGACTTCTACAATTGTAATAGTTTCTCATGATCGGAGTTTCCTGAATAGTGTTTGCACGGATATTATACACTTGCATTCAAAGAGGTTAGATCAGTACAAAGGTAATTACGCCGTTTTCGAAAAAACAATGAAGGAGAAATTAATGCAGCAAGAAAGGTTTTTATTTCCTTCAATTTATAAATGTAAGCATTTGCAACTGTATCTTCTAGGTCTAAGAAAATAGATGATAATCCTTCCTGTAATTCAATTTTCTTTTTTTTCTAGGTTGCTTATTTTCGGTAACGATTCACGAATTTTAGCGAATGTTTTCAGGGAATATGAGGCGCAACAACAATTCCGTCAACACACACAAGAATTTATTGATAAATTTCGATACAATGCTAAACGAGCATCAATGGTACAAAGTCGTATTAAAATGCTTGAAAAATTGTAAGCTTTTTTTCATTGCCACTGCAATGAAATCAAAAATTCAATAAAGCACTGGACTATTAATGTATATATGAAGCAAAAATTGATTTTTATGCAGTTTAATTGTCAGCTGACTACGTGTTCCCACGAATAGTGAGTGGTCTTCCTGCTAAAGTAGGATTGATGTGCATCTCTGTGTCTGAAAATAGTGTTTTGTGCCTTATTATTTCCTATTTCTTTTCAGACCAATACTTAAACCTGTTGTTCTGGAAGGTGAAGTGAAATTGAGTTTTCCTGAATGCGAAATACTGAATAATTTGGTGCTGCAGTTAGACGACGTATCCTTCAGGTAATTTGTCCTGTATCCAGTCAGCACCATTCCAAAATCATATATTAAAAATATTGGCTGTCTAAAATATATTCAAAGCGTTCTTTAAAGCTACGAGATTAGTTATTTTGGAAAATATTTCAGAGACCTTTTTTTTATATTTCTGTGCAACTTTGAATTATTTTTACTTATTTTTGCTTTACCGGGTTCGCCATATTTTTCATGGGAAGTGGATTGGAAAAGTATTGGTTCTTAAACTTCTTGCACTATATTATAGGTACACATCAGTTTCACCGTTTATATTTACTAAGCTACAAATTGGATCACACGCGGATTCACGCATTTGCATTGTATGTTTGTTGTTTTGAGGAAAGTGTTCTAGTTTTTATAAAACGATAAAAATTCAAATATCAAATCAGTTGGGTACTCAAATGGCAGAGGGACAAACTCTGATCCAAATTTATTAATAAATTAATCAAAAGTTCCAGACTTCAATTTTAGGTTGGAGAAAATGGAGCTGGTAAGACAACATTGTTAAAATTACTTCTTGGTGAATTGTCACCAACGAGTGGCTTTCGTAATGCTAATCGCCACCTAAAAATAGGATATTTTTCGCAGCATCATGTTGACCAGCTTGACATGAATATATCAGGCATGGAAGTGTTAGAGAAAAGATTTCCCGGTATTTTGTTTTATTTTGTTTTCTCCTTATGCTTCAATGAAATTTTTTCGAACCTTTTTCCCTTTTGGTTCATTTCAGTTAATTTAAACTATGCTTTTTGTTTTAAGTAGCAGTTATCTTCGATATTTCTTTTACAGGTAAAACTCAGGAAGAATATAGAGCAGTTCTTGGCAGATTTGGACTTTCTGGTGATTTAGCGCTACAGTCCGTCGTAACTCTCTCTGGTGGACAGAAATCCCGTCTGGCCTTTGCAAATATTGCTATGTCAAAGTATACTTTGCTCATCTTTCAATTTTGCAAATCGCTTTACAAGAGTTTGAATTTGGTCCCGTCCGATATCAAAGCATTTCACTTTTTTTTTTTATTCTTTAATAAAAGTTTTTCCTTCATTAACTTCAACTAAATTTTCCTTTTACAGTCCTAACTACTTGATCATGGATGAACCCACGAATCATCTGGATGTAGAAACGGTCGAAGCACTGGGACAAGCAATTAATTCCTTTAACGTATGTTTGCTGATAACATAATGTTTCACTTCCTTAGGGAGCTACCAGTTAGTTCCATTCCTTTGGGCATATCCTCGTTTTAATTGAAGAAATTTCCAGAAGTTTTTTGTCCGTACTGCGATTTCCGGTTTATTGTTGCTTCTCTTTCCTTGTGTTTTTGCTCTTATGCTTTGAATTTCCAGGGTGGAGTGTTGATCGTTTCTCATGACGAAAAATTGATTGATATGGTTTGTAAGGAATTGTGGGTTGTTAAAGATCGTTCTGTGATGGCACTGGAAGGAGGTCTAGAAGAATATAAGAGACATGTCATGACGCAACTCGCTCTCTGATTAACTTTTCTTGCTTCATTGTAAAGTGGTTGAACTTCCAAAATATGTCACAAGATCTTACTTGGGTTGGCTTTGTGATAACGATGCCTTTTCATACAAATAGTCGAATTTCTAAATATATGTGATTAAAGCTGTTATCATCTGATTTCGTGGCAATATATAAAATCATTTCTTGCATTTTCCAGTCCATTCTCAGACTATCAGTAGGATCTGTTTTAGTGCCCGTATTTATCTGAATTATTTTTTAGTTAGTCTTAAACGATGTTGCCCATGTTTTCAAGCAAGAGTTCAGCAAAAACGACAAAAGAAAGCAAAGTAACACAATACAGTAATCGCAGATTATTTTGGCCATAATTTTGCCAGAAAATCGGAGAAGGAGAAAAAAAAGTGATAGAACCAAGACAATTCACAAGAAGCAGCACCACTTCTTTCGTTTCATCTCACTCCGCTTCATTTTTGCTGCGAAAACATCGGCTACAACATCACCCGGCACCTGATAATAGAAAAAACAAACATTTGCTCCACAATTATTTTTCGAAGCTTTTTCATGCAAATACTATCAGTGAAAAGAACCGTTTCAAAATATCGAACATTAAAGCCCGCAGCCTCATAAAACTGTAACTGGCCGGTAGCAGTTCTCGTACTAAGATGCTCCTGTGGGCAGCCTCTAATTTCTTATTTCGTACACCTTGGAAATGCTAAGTTTTTCGTAAGCTACCTACCTGAGAAAAGTGCAGTTTTGATAGCTCTTCTCGTTTCATTGTTGAAAGTTTATCAATAAGTAATGTCATGGTAGGAGAAAAGCGATCATGCTCTGCAACGGCACATGCAATTTGAAATAACTTCACTCTATCCAATGTGCTTGCCTGCAGTGATGATGGAAGCATTATTTTCACCACTGGAAAGCTCCGCTTTCAATGAGAATAAATGTCAAACCGAAGTAGCCAAAGCTATAATGAAAATGGCTTTCATCTACAGAGTGAAAATGATAAAACTTTTCCAGTTTAGTTCTTCTCTATTGGTATTTATGCATTATTTGTCTTTCCAAACTAATCTATTCACTTACAGTGGTTTCGCTTTTCAATATTAAACTTTTCACTGATTACCTGTTGAAAAATTACCGTATATTAAGGTACGAAATCAAGTTTGAAGCATCTTAAGCTGTGACACTGCTAATCGAAATGCTGAAAATGCTGGAATCAAAATCTGGACAATCACGGCTTCATTATGTACAATGTTTTCGAGTCATACCCCAATTTACCTTTCTAGCAATGACGTCCTCACACTTCTCGATCAGTGGCTTCATTCCAAAATAACAGGCCATTTTCAAAACGATGGTCACATTAGCAACTGCAACTTAAAATGTTCAAAAAACTTGCTTTGAGGACTGCAATGTTTATTCACCTCACTCGCACTCCGTCGTTCACCTTCACCTCACTGCAGCAACATCCATTTTTTTTCTATCTCAGACAGAAAAGGATGTCAATTCAAAGTTATATAGATCTAATTAACGCACTAATTATGATTAGCGATCCTCCCCACTTAGCAAAAATTTTTCAAAAGAAATATTTGCACACTCTCTTGCTTCTACAAAGCACGTCTATTTCTTTTATAACTTGTTGCAACACACTTCCTTCAAGTAATTACAATAATAGTTTTATCTTGATTTCCTCTGTCAAGTATTTGAAGCCTGAAATTCCATGGAATGAAGAACCTTAGTCGTTCTACCTTCCATCCCAAAGTGTTTGATTGATAGAAAAGACTGAACTTTAGTAAGCTTAGTTACTGATGTCTTAGAGATGTCATACCTGATGCAGAAAGAGAAAGTGCACCACTATCATTACTGTTCTCTCAAATATTCAAATATTGATATCTTCGTCAGTCCTTTCTTCCCCCATATTTTTCTATCACTCAACTCGTTACAGAAATGCACATTATATATCTTGTCATCTGCTGAGGAGTCTGTATTTGCATCAGATTCCAGCATCTTGTCTTAATCTATCTCTTATCGTTAAAAAGAACCGACATAAAAATTATTCAGTTACCGTGTTATCTCTTTGCTTTGTCGCAGTGGAATTTAGAGAGAAGACAAAAAGTAACTTGTTATAGGTTTGCGAGCAGGACAATAACATGCAACTCTCAGCAACTCGATGAAATGTTCATAACTGACATCATCGCCGAGAGTTAAATCTTCATCCGCACTTTTACCAAAGAACATCGTAGCGAAAAAATTTGAAAATTCGGCAAGCCATCCAGGATTAACATAAACTGATCGACCTAAAAACCACAACTTTGAATGTCTTCGTTTCTCATTAGAAATATTAATCTTGTCCAATAACTTATAATACTTTCGTTCTTTTCCACGCATTATGAAAGTGCATTTGAAGGCTTCCATGCAAGGAAAGAATATTCAGACGTTGCAGCATTAGCTTAAAAATTCCTCTAATTGAGAGGAAACATTTTATCTCAAAGTTAAGGATGAGGAATGTGCATGTCACCTTCATGACAGCAAAAGGATTAGCTCTGTCACCTTCAACAATCACTCGAGCTGATCGAAGTGGCGTTGGAGTTGAGAAATCGTCATACAGAAACTTAGCCACTGTTGTCGTCGTTGAGTGAGTTGAACCCGTTGTTGAATACATCGGTACTTGCACAGTCACAGCTCTTCAAAATCAGTTATTAGTTCCTTTCCATCTACACCTGTCATTTTCTCCACGTTAGACAGACTTTCCATCCCGAATCATGTCCGACGCTCTCGATCCTGTCAGTACAAGACCCATCAGCATTGAGACACGTAGATGAAGTATCTGGTATGGCCTGTCAACCGCGAGACCGCGCGAAGAACATCATCGGCAACACCTAACCCAACAGATGAGAAGGAGTCTCTAAATCATAAGAATGTTGCAAATGACTATTTTATATGCAAAACAATTTATCGATCCAAGATTGTCCTGGCTCAATTCGGAAGTTCACACTTGAGGTCATCCAGGATCAAAGACTCATACCCAGCCTATCCACCCACACTCCTCAAAGGCCTAAGGAATATCCACTTAAATCCCCCATCAACTGTCTGTCCGCGTGGGCGTTCCAGTCCACTTTGGCTGCATGCGTTCCCTGTCAGTGTTGCGTAGTCCGCTGTTGCAAGGGTGTGCGGTTACGGTATTATCTGTGTGTCTCTGCTACAGGGACATTCGTAACTTTCCTGTGACCTCAGTTGCCGCTCTTTTCGCAGAGGTCATAGGTCATGGGAAGAGTAAGTGTTCCATTAACTGTTGCATACCCATCACTTTCCTGTCCGTTCCGGTCCACTGTCTCTTCGCGTGCTTTCAGGCTCCTTCAAACAGCCGGATTGTTGTCAGGTGTGTCTTCCTGACATTCTGCACGTGTTCACGAGTCAGTGACCGCTGTCTCATCCACGCATCCTACTATCAGTCATCCGTAGAGTGCTGTCTGATCACACAGTCAGCATACTTAATTTGCATATTGCATTTCACGCTTCACTTTGAACTTGCAGAAGTCGGGATGTTTCGAGACTATGCGTTTCCACTGCGTGTAAGTGGATGATGGAATATTGTTCACCAAGCCCCATGCAGTTTCAAATCTCGCTCTTCCCGGGATTTCGCGACTGAGGTGTTGGCCGTATGCTGTGGCAGAGGAAGTGATGGTGTTAATACGCATGGTGGGGAGGAGCAGACCGACGGTTACGGTGACGTGCAAATCTCACTGTCATCTTCTCTCTTGATCTACCCGTTGCTTGCTTGATCTGCTGGTCCATCTCACTTATCTGTCTGTTCTGCTCTGTCCTTCTTATGACGCTTTTGTGATATGCGTCCTCTTCAATGAGTTGGCGTCTGTCGAAACGTGTCGGGAAGCGTAACGTGACGTGACTGGAGAGCTGCTCTAGCGCCTTCGGTAACAGTGACGTGAGTTCACGACCCATCTGGCTGAGTGAGTGCAGGTTTAATGAATAATGAATATACTTGTATTCCTAATTCAGCCGCACGTTTCTCAAGCGTCTGCTTTGCTGTCTTAAGTGTTGTCTCGTTCAGCATATTCTTTTCTCACCTTCTTTGAAATATCAACTTGACGTATTGTGTTAGAAACCACGTCATACAACTTTTTGTCGTTGTCACAAAACATGGACAGTGCTGACATGTTCATGTTGATAGTACCGATTTCTGTAGCATTCTTTAGGATGATGATGAGCCCAGCTTTCGCAACGACTTTGGCATATGATCCTACTGGCAATCCATACCAGATGGCTTATCCGGCTGGTGCAGCAATTTATCCGGCAGCAACAGCACCTTTTTCTGTTCCTGCTGCAGCTGACCCGCGTACCTTCGAAATGATACCACATCGGATTTTTGTTGGCGGGTTTCCAGCTACTGTGAGTTTTATGGGATTTTGGCTTTTATTTTTCCCCCAGGCGTTTGTTCCGCCTTTTGCTACACATTTCCCCTCCAAACTACTCATGCCGTAGTAGGCTTACTGATATTTATAAGTTTTCAGCATTTTTTATTTAACAGTTCATATGGAAACTAATTCTATTTCTTCTTATTTTTGCTACGGTTCAGCCATTTTGCAGACAACGGAACTTGATTTACGTTTATTCTTTGAAAAATTTGGTCATGTTCGTGAAGCAAAAGTAATTCGTAGCAGTGAAGGGACATCCAAAGGATATGGTTTTATAACGTTTGATACAGAAGATGAAGCGAAAACTGTCATGCAGATTAGCGCGGTAAGACATATTGGTATAAATCCGGACAAATTCACACGAGCAGTGCTTTTCAAAATAAGCTGAAGAATTCTAATGCCAGTATATATTTACTATTAACATTTGGTAGAATCAGGAAGCGGAAAAGCTCGAGTTCAAGGGGCGACGATTGAATCTTGGGCCAGCCATTCGCCGCATGATCCATGCACCTCGTTTCACACCAGGTAATTATTTACTGTTTATGGTTGATCAAAAGAAACAAAAAAAGGTAAAACTTGAAAATAAAATTCCATGTACAGTGGTATGAAGAGAAAGGAATGTGTGAAATAGAAGTGGGAAATGTGATGAGCCCTGTGGTTTGAGCGATTATCTATTCTATATATTCTTAACCAAAGTAAAAGTTTTTCAACAAGTGATAATCTGTAGTCTGTGAAACAATAATGAAATTTGCAGTGTTGTTAGGCGTCATTTTGAAATTTCATGATAATTTGGGAAAATTTCAACCGTTTGAAAGTGTCGGGTTTTTTTGTTATCTAAAGCATCCACTTACAGAATCCAGAGGAAAGAGAATATGAACTAGTAGTTAGTTTTACATCTTTCTTTATCCTACAGAGTATGCCATCGCAACACCAACAGGACAACTACTTACGACATCGGCATTCGGTGGGGTCACCTATGCATTTCCGCATTCACCACTTGTGGTGATGCCTCCACCAAGTCAAGTTCAGCCATTTGTCCTCTCGCCAGTTTCTACAGTTGCACCAGCACAATACACGCTTTCGAATACTGTAAGTGTGTTTCTGTTTCCGTAAGTTAAAAGTTTCTCGCACTCCAGATGACCGTATCACTAGGAGGGGAACTATTTGTTGCAAGATATAAATGAAAATGTTTCTGTAGGATGCGGGGAATAACAGAGCGCAGCAAGTTGTTGCAAATAATGGCACAGCACCGGTGATGCTTGTTCCAAATGCTGGTAATACGATAACTCCTCATGACTCACCGCGTACGAATGGCATGGCTGGGCAGCCGCAAGCAGTTAATGGTTCAGTGCATATTCCTGCTGCTACTGCTGCCGGACAACCACAACCACAACCACAGCAACAGCAACAGCAGCAGCAGCAGGCGTATGTGAGCATGCAGCAAGTAGCGCAAGTAACCACTCAACCGCTTACACCAGTCAGTTTTATTTGCAAGTATTGTTTGGAAGAGGAAACTGGCCGTACCTTGTTTCAGCTCTACCCTTAGTGTTTCAGATGACACCTTCCATTGCTACGCAGCGTGCAACAGTTTTTCCATCCGGAGCTACTTATTTTGCACCCACTGCGCCTCCTAATGACATGACGCATTACTCGCAAATGACTGCGCCAACATATTTCTTTGCTCCAAATGGATATCAAACTGTTTGTTGTGTTCCTTTTTCCATATTACTTGTTGACTATTAGCACTTTCTAGATGCTGCAACTGTTTCGGAGCAGTATTTAGATGAAAGAAAATACTACAATTGTTCGGCTTAAATCGGACTTTAAGACAATAAGAGTAATACACCTGATTGTGAAATAGCCATTTATATAGTGAATGTGTATGCCTTTTAAAAAAAAAAACTAAAAATAGATTGACGGAAGTGGACAAGCACCTGCTACCATGGCGCTTCCTGCACCAAATCCGATTCAGTTGGTGCCTCAGCCGATAACACCGCAGACTCCGCAACCATGTTTCTATGAGGAAAGCATGATTGGTGGTTGGCAGAATCCAGCTGAAGTATGCCTACTCTTAGGTTTTTATATCGTAGAGGTTGAGAGAATTTTCAAACATTGCTACTAAGAGGAAGACTTAATGTATCACGTCGTTACCAATTATTACGATAATTGTCAGGTTCGACCTACAAGCACTCCTCGACGTAGTCCGATGAAGTCGGTTGTGTCACTTTCAGCTCAGCTTGGTCAAGTTAATCTGCAGCAGTACGGTAGGCGTTTGTTCTTGGTAGGCTGTTGAACTGCCCGCTGTTTTACAAAAATCTTAGGCAAATTATTATTAAGCAACCGCTCGATAACCCAAAAAACTACTTTCATGTTTCCATTTTAAAATAAATTTGATACAAATAGAGGTACTCATATGTCAGGATGTAGTGTTTGAGAATGATGAGGTGCGATATGTATATTTGCTTATAGATCGCAAGGAATGTCAACAAGGAAATGCAGGTACTACTAACAAGCAGTTCCCATGATATTAAATGCCAGTCAGCGAAAGCTGGGCATTTGCATGCATTTGCGATAAGTATTATTCTTCCTTTTATATCATCAATTATACATGCGCAGATACTGTAATAATTATGTGGTTTTTTCTTTTATTTTTTTTCAGTCGTGAAAATTGAACGCAGTTGTCCTGCTCAAATCTGAATAAAGCTTCCTTTATCCACATTTCTTTTTATAAAAGTCAAGTTAAATTTTTCTCCCGACCAACTATTTTACTGTTTCTTTGCATTATGTCTTGTATCTGTAGTAAGTAGTACGCGTTTATCTGATATAGTGACAACATTTTGTTGCAGTGTACATGAATTGTTTCACTTTATTTCATAATTTAGGGCCTTCACTATTGTATCCGAAGTGCATATTGTTTAATGTTTGGTCATACCTTGCAATATGGCTGTCAGTTAGGTTCCCATCGAATTTGTGTGTCTTCATCTCATTGTGGCATTAATTCTTTTTTCAATTATGTTCAAAGATTCCTTGGAAACTTACCAGTCTTAATGCTTTTAACGTATTTAAAAGATGGTATGTTTTATAAGATGCTTTATTTGCCTCTTTCTTCCCCCTTTTTTTTTTTCGAAAAGTTTGTATTCTGTGAACAACATTTGTGTATGTCGTACTCTATGTTGTTTATGTAAGTTGAGGAAATTAATAAACGTTTTTTAATTATGTTTTTGTTGCAACATTTCTGGAAAAAAATGTAGCGTTCAATTAATGTGAATGATGAAGTGGGAGATTATTTTATTGTTCTTCGTGAGCAGTTCTTTAATCTTCGGTAGACCGTCTGGTGATTTTTCCCGTGTGTTCTGTGTATAGTTCCAGACAAACTTTCAGAAAATAGAAACAACGCAGGTGAAATCTGTTGCGCTTTTTCGAACAATGGAGTATGTCTTGTGGCCAAACAGTGATGGTTATATCAGCGGGAATTATTCTATCACTCCGTACAAAATCATAATTGGTAGACAAATAGTAGCCTTCTTTAAGTAGAGCAAGCAATCTTTTGTCGCTATCAAACTTCCAGTTGAAAGTAGTTACTACACGTGACTAAATTAAAGTTAGATCGGGTGCGTGAATGTATGATCATTGACTAGGGATTAAGGTGAATGCAGTATATATTTAGAAGATTTGAAACTGAATGATAAACTGCATCAAATCTTCTTCCTTATTTGCTTCTTTTTATTATTTTATCATGTTTCAGTTAATATCCGTTCACTTAGCTTAGCTTGAAACTACCACTGTTGTGTATTGTCACATTTCATTCCATCCGATTTTTTACAGAGAACTAAAAGCGGTTCTCCTGATTAATCTTTCTACTTTTATACATGTAAAATGTCTAGTAATAATTATTATTCTCTACTGTTGATTTTGAATAAAATTAGAAACCTTAAATCTTTGACGTTTTTTATTGCTGGACAAGACTTTCAGTCCGATTGATAATCTGTCTATTTCAGATCAACTTAACCTTGATTTTATCAGTGGAAGAAAACTTGAGTAAAATCTCATTTTGAAAGGAATCGTGATGTTATTTAAGTTGCTTGTAACAAAACAGATGTAAAAAGATTGAAATATTAGCTGCAATGGGAATAAATTGAAGAAAATAAAATAAAGTAGGTTAGGAATTATCTTATAGAAATGGAGAGAGCAAAGAAATTAGACAGTTTGGTTTTTCAGTTTGAAATAGTTATTCAGTTATTTGAACATCTGAAAACTAATCTAAGAGCAGAATTTCCTGTGGAAACGCAAATAATGTATTTGGATTCGAAATATGAATAAAGCGGCAAAAAGAAACTAAAGAAATGAAGGAAGTTTCATGAATTTTTAAACTACCACTCAATCTTTTAACAAGTCTTTTAATGATAACTGTTTAAAACTGAAGTGAAATGAACAAGCATAAGATTGTGCTCGAGATGGGAAATGAGTTATATCTCCGCTGAAGGTAATTACCTTCAGATATAACTAATTACCTAAGTTTGAGTTTCCAGTTATAATATAATTATCTTGAAAAACTGTACAGCACTTCAAGAACACATCTTCGCTGTTGTTGATTCAGTAAAACTATCGTCAACATCAAATGCTAAATTTACCATCCATCTGCGCACGGCTTTGAACCGTAACAACGTATCGGTATAAATATATTGCTCCTTATGCCAGAATCAATTCATACCTCAATCTCTCCCCGTTTTCCTCCTCCTACTAATTCTCTTATGCAAACAAAACTGAAGGAGAAAAAACAATATAGTGCCACTCGCGGTGACATTGGAGAAGTAACCATGATAAGAAAGAGAAAGCGTGAGGAGTATGGCAAGGGTCAAAGGTAAAAGGGCAGTGGAAGGAAAGTGGAATTATTTTAGCCGAGCCGAAAAAGAAGACGAGATATTAGCCATCCGGTATAAAAAACAAAAAGAAAGCGTACAGTATCAGAAGAGGCTGCTCAGCTATTCCGATTGTTTGTTGGAGAGCTTGCTGAATTGATACTTTTGTTGGTCTTACTGTTACTCACTAAGGAGATCTCTCCAAAGTTCCTTTCTTGTTGCTCGAGCTCCTTTAATACCGTTTCTTCAGCTTAATCCTGCCTCCTTTTCTCTTCCTGTCCAATCACTGTAGCGATCGACTCTCGACCCTTCAACAAGACAATTCGGTTGACCTCCAGGCACACACCGTAGCATTGTCGCTTCGACAACCAACTTTACCCTTACTGCTCACCTCTTGCTTTTCGTTACAACTGAAAGAACTCCATCTTCATTCCACTGCCTTCTAACCTTTAACCTTACTCTTCTTTCCTGTCACGATTACTTCTTCACTTTTACTTCCGGTCTCGAGGACAATCCTTTGCTTGCTAATTCCTCTAGTCTCGAGTACAACCTTCTACTTCCTATTTTTACTTTATGTACTGCATTTCCTTCCTTCTACAGCCGGTGTCTCCTTCTATTTCATTCTACACTTTTCTGTAATGTTTAACCACGGTCCTCACTAATGTATTAAACAATTTCTTTCATAATTTCCTTTTCCTCTCAATAATCTTTTCCACGAACGTTTTGCAATCC
>RCAB01000759.1:0-21442 GCA_003640385.1 Setaria digitata | reverse complement strand
TCGTTATATCATCGTTTATCACCCATTAGTTCTGATAAATTATTCTGTTGGCTTATCAGGATCAGAGTTGAGCATTATACATCAGTTCAAATATCAGCGGGGAGTGAATCATTTTTGGGTCAATCTGTTTTGGAAGCAGTTACACTTTGGTACCATAACGAGGACGAAAAAATGGGAAATACAAGTTCAGATAATGTCCCGAAATAGCAGTCAGGTCAATGCTGCATGCTTATTATCGTTTTCTGGTTTATGGAACTATTTATTTATTTCCGTATTTATCTAATAATTGCAAAACTTTCACAATGGTTTTTTTTTTTCAATCTTTCCTGCTCATTTTTACTAAAATTTTGCTCTGCATATATTACCAAATAAATAGGAATGGAATTTGTTTGAAATTAAAACTAATTGCGTTGGAATGAATAAAAATAATGGATAAGCAGGATACTGAAATGGAATATAATTAACTACTTTATCACTCAGCAGAAAATACGATGAAAGAGAATGATAGTCGGTGATTATTGTTATCAGCATAAATGAGAAAAATGATTGGACTCATCAGGTTGCATTAAATTTATCCTCCTTCATTTCTCTGGATAATAGCTCAAAACCAGACAATTTCAATGAACTTCAAAAGCCTATCATTACTAGAATGAAATGCTTTTTGTTAATTGCTAGAACTATGGCAATTTAGAATTTGAACCACACAATAAACATCGAACAGATTTTTTTGACCTGTATTTTGTGGCAAGAAAATCCCGAAAAAAATAAATTAATAAATTAATTATCTAAAAAGATTTTTATAGCTCCATCGTTCCTCTAATTAATTCACCGTATTTAATATTTTGACTGTAATTTTATCTAAGCACCTGGTTCCTCATAAATTCTTCATTGCTATTCGTTCTGAAATTTCAAAAAGCCTTTTTAGATATTTCATGAGTGGAGAAAAAAAAAATTGTAGAGATTTAAGCTCATTTAAGAAATGATTTGGAAAACAAAAAATATCCTGACAATTTCTTGCCATGAAGAGAAGAACTTGAACAACAAAGGAACAAAATTCTGTTTCAAAATATCTGATGGATTATGACGTTGATGCCTATGATTATAATTAGTCACAATTATAATTTCTTTTATTCATCATCTTTTAGGATTCTTCATACACACTTATTAGCAAGAAGTGTCACTAAAACCTAAAATATAATATATCTTGCTATACCTTGCGACTATTTATTGTCTTGCAAATTGATAACTACCGCCTTGTTTAGACGACTGTTTTTTTGGACTTGTACCTCTTCTTTAAAAGATTCCTAAAATAAGACTTAGTTTGAAAAATACTTAAAAACTAGGAACTAATAAAACTTCTCTCACCCAACGAAATTAGGCAATGTCATATAAGTACAAACATGGCAGAACAATTTCCTCAATTGAAACCACAATGCACCGAACTCTTTCATAAGTTGTAGCATGCAACGGTTGACCACTTCACATCTATCATCCGAGAGATGCTGCGGATAATGTTGTAGTCATCTAGAATCAGAAATGCAGGTTGAAAAGACTTTGTTGATAGGGGAGGCTGTAGAGACTGATAAGAATTGAGGTAATTATTGCAGTTTAATTTGACGATGTAAGTTACTCTTCGTATCGTTTCACGTGATCTGTTCTATAAAGTTAGGATCTGAGACAAACTTGGAAGTGATAATGTGGAGTATTTTTTCACTGGTAGGAAGTATTGTTAATTGAAATTCTTAAATGATATGCGGAATTTAGATCATTCTTTTTAGTTTTTATTTCTTTCAAAAATTTTAGAATTAATCAATTCAAATTTGAGCATAGGTTCTCATCAAAGATAAGTGATTGTTTTAGTATTATTGATGGCAACGTTTGAAAAACACCGAGAACGATATAACGAATCAATATGTGACGATGTTGGTGAAGATGATTCAAGGTTAATTACTGACCTGAAAAATTACAAATTATGATGTAGTCTTTGTTTAAACACTTCTCTTTGACGGTTATTGAAGTCATGGTGTAATTTTGCTTTTGAAGATTTAGAAATTCTGAGGAGCATCGTTGTTCCATTGACGCATGACATTAGGACCGTATGTTGGGGATTTTTATTTGATTCCAAGCTCAAATCTTTGTTATCAGTTGTTTTAGTTACTCATTTGCGCTTATTATTTGTAGGCTTTTAGGTACGAATGCAGTATCTGCTATAAGGAAGCTGTGAACCCGGTTGTTCTGAGTTGCGGCCATTTTTATTGCTGGGAATGTATCGATGAATGGTTAAGCAAGTATGCGAAATGTGAGAAACAATGTCCTATCTGTAAAAGACGTGTACGAGATGGCAATGTGTGTTAGCATTCTTCCATAGAAATGTTATATAGAAATGTTAGTAATATAACATGAAACGGTTCAGATATCTTCGTAAAGTTTAATGTTTACGGAATTATTAAGGGAGAAATTTTTGCCCAAAAACTACCTTAATAGTTGCAAAAAAACTTAATTTTATTAGAAAGCAAAGTTTTGTTTTTCCTCATCATCTTTTTATGGCTGCGATTCTATATGTTATTATTCATTCTCTGAATTCAATATATATTTGGCGTGTCAGTCTTTTTTTATGTATATTTTTGTTTGGGAAATGGCGTATTCCTCTGAAACTGATAGCATTTGTTATCTTCTAAATTTTGAGGGACTTCGATAAAATCTTGTTTCGTTCATTCGGTAAACTAATAATTTCTTGAAATTCTGCTGAATATATATAATAATTCTTCGTCACTTCTGCTTCTTTCCATTTTTTTTCAATTTAGATCATTCCAATTTATGGTAAGGGAATGGTGAGCTACTGTGAAAACCCAAGACCTGCTGCACCTGCACAAAGTTACGAAGTTAGTCACTTTTTTTTTTTGGAAAGAAAAATCCTTTTATTGAAGTTCGTAAGTCCATTTGGATCTTCCTCTTACAGTTTGTTTAACTTTTTAATATTTATTGTCAATAGTTCTACGTGGAAAGTATTTACAGTTCTTAGATAAGGCTGTCAGATTACAGAAAAATAAGGCACTTTTTTTTTTTTAAGAAAGATGATGGTGAATTTGAACCGCCGACTAGAGGTGTCGATTGGACGAATTTTCTCAAAGTGGGTACTGTTGTTGCTGGTTTAATTGGTGCATTCATGTTCGGTAGACAGACTGCGAGGAGGTAATTTTAAATTTTTTCCAAAATTGTTCATTTTTCTGCATTTTTGATGTGCAGTGTTACTAATATCATGCGATGCTTTCTTTTTTTTTTTTATACAATTTGTTAAGCAGTACGTGCACACTGTTACTGATTTCCCCTACTAAAATATCAGGAAACTGCAGTGCATAGTGATTTAAAATGATTTTGGTCATGACATAGAGTAGGAATATGTTTTGTTTTCGCCTTGATAATCTTTGTTAAATTTTTTTTTTAGATAAGTCGTCTGCTAAATTTTTCTTGATTTCAGGACACGCAAAGATTAAATCGGCTATTACGAGCACTGGTGCTCTACTGTATTATTATTGGTCTGTTCTTCATTTCTGTATTTTCACAATATTATACCACAGCTTATGTTCTGAAACTTCCAAAGCCGTATTTTTTGTGGTCTTCATTTTCTTATATATCTTAAATCAGTAATTCATTACTGTTGGTGATATTCCTCATTCATTTTTTAAATGCTTCATAATTCCAAGCATTGAATATGTAAAATACTGTACAGTGTTATCCATGGTTGCTTTTGATCCTGTGAAATAAATATTTCTGTCAGTTGAAAATTAGAATAGATAATGTTCGGTGTAACTCAATAACCGGCATAAAGTATTGAGAACAGTGGAAATGTTTTTGTTTAAGCGCAGGTGAATTAGATGTGAAACAGGCATTATATTACACAGGTAGATTGTATCACGGGCAATTCTGGAACGAGGTTAGTCATTTCTAATATTTGATTTAATAAATTTTGCAGGCATTTTTCAGCAGTCCTTACAAGCAAATGTTGTAAATGCAAATATCATTGCTGTAAGTTTCGTAATGATTCTACTGGATAAATGTTTGGATTGTCTATTGGATTCCTACATACGAGAACATTGCGATAAGCAAAGAAAATATGGAGTCGGTGGTAGTGCTGGGTTTTTAATTGGTTCCAAAATGGATGATGACTTTCATGTGGCACACATTGCAATGTGTGTTCACCCTGATAGCGCGCAGGATGAGGTAATATTTTTTCTGCTTTTTCTGCCTGAGAAGGATCATTCATAGGTTCATTCTTCGCTGCTTTTTTATTTGGTTGTCTGAAAGAGAATGCTATACTGGTAACTGAAAGCTAGGAACCCTCTTGCTATGGTATCTTTTTGATTATTTTTAATTTGATGAAGAACCATTTTTGAAGTGTATTCTACAGACAGGCGATAAACATTCGAGACTGATGGATACTGACTGGATCAGTGATATTGGATCGCGTGTTTTAAGATTTCTTCCAGGAGGCACAACTATAGTTGGTATATATTTTTGCTAGTGCAGCAACGAATATATCCGCACTTCTTTCTGAAATAGTTTATTTTTTGATGAATTTCTGACCTCAAACTACATCAGTTTACTAAAATTCGTTTCAACCTGCTCAGTTCTTGCTTTGAAACCGGTTCTTTTTTTCTTCTTTTTAGGCTTATTGTGGTTAGCGGATTCAAAAATCTCACTACAGTCGGCACAAGTTCGAGGAATGCTTGTTCGAGCACTTTCCGAGATAGCAGTCCATCATAATGCTCTCAGTTCTCTAAACATCAAGTCCATTGACAATAACTTAGTGCATTTCAATTTTCTTTAACGTTTAATTTGGCTATTATAAAGTCTTCCATATGGTTTTTAGCAGTTAAGCATGCGAAGAAGCGAGGTGTTTTGATTTGGGATGGAGAAATTATTTCTCATTTCAAATGTGTGGAATTGATATCCTGCCAGCTCCGATAATTTTTTATAAAGGAATTATGAATTTGAGGCATTAATTGGAATTGAAACACCATTGGGAAAGCCGTTTGGCTGTATTGTTGATTGCAGTCGGAAAGGTGCTGCTGGCTCACAAACTAAAGTGAGCTTTAGTCAGGTAGGTATCTTTAGTTCTCATCCAGTTCGGGATTAGAATTTTGCATGACATTCTTATAGTTATTCTTTTTTTTTTCTTTTGTTTCAAGTTGGTGTATACCAATTTGATGCATGTATATTAAAAGTAATAGGCCATGAGGGAAGAGCATAATGAAGCATAATTTGTCAAGTTTACTGTTTGGTAATTCTTTAGATCAGTGTTTAAGTGATATATTTTGTATTTTATTTCTTAGATATTATTTTCAGCCGTATACTATAGTTGGTTAATTATATATCATACATTATTTGTATATCAAGGCGAACATAACAGCTAGTCACATACTGCTTATTGTAGCTGGAATGGATACGCTTAGAATCATCTGCTGCTTTTCGGTTATCACAACCTTTGTCGGATGGTGTCTGGGATTTCCACAAACAATTTACAAGTGCAATATATCAGTGGACTGAATGTGTACATTATTTTTCTTTAACTAATTTTATTTTCGCCAAAAATTCTAATTTCGAAACGACAGAATAAAAAAAAAAAAAATAATAATACAACTCCAAAAGCTGGCTGCTGCTGTGAGAGTAAATCCGAAATTATTTAAATAATAAACCTTATTCCAGCTTTTGGAAACAGATGTAGCATTAGTGAACGGCTTGTCACGACCACGAGGTGAACTATTAAGACCTCGAGATCGGAAAAATCGGGGCCCGAATACGTTTGATATCGAAATATTTTTAAATGCAGGTACCGTCTCATCAAAAATTCAAAATAACTCATGTTGCTTGCTTTTAATTTTTTAATTATTATAGTTATTTGGAAAGAGGGTACGATGCAAATAATCCACTCCTATCCATAGGAAAGAATGAGCAAATGCATAGTAGTTCAAACGGGAAAGTTGCTAGACTAATATGAGAACTAAAAATATTGGTTTAGATTTCGTCACATGTGATGAGTTTTTAGGAGAAAAACAAGATTTGGATAATGAGAATGTATCCTCATTCTGCATCACTGATTTGATCGTGGATATCGTTGCAAAAGCAGCAGTACCTAGTAAAGCCACTGTTGGTCAGGCAGTTGATGCTGTTAAGGAGCATATAATACGGTCGTTGTGTAGTAGAGCTGGTGGGTTTTTCATGATATTTTTCATGAAATAAATGCTGAATCCTTAGGTTCGGTAAAATTATGAAGTCTTCAGTATATATATATATATATATATACTATATATACATATATATATATATATATAGTCTATAATCTTCAGTATATATATATATATATACTGAAGATTTCATAATATATATATGAATTTCTGGTGGAATTTCGTGATGTTTAATTATTTCTTTCAATAAATCATTTGTGATTCAATCTTCATGCATTTTAAAGAACTTCATTACGAAAGTACGGATGTAATCGAAGATGAGCCAAAGGATCGGTTAGCGGTACATCAATTACCTCGTGCTGCATATGTTTCATTACCTAGTCAACGGGCAGTCGTTTTTACGGATTACCTCTTTGAAAGTGATACGGCGAATGATGCGCAGCAGTCTTTTGCTGAATTTTTGTCTCTAAACATTACTGAAGGTGGGAGCATTCTTTGCGGTCTTTCTTTTTTTTTAACTTGACTTAAATTATATTCTGCTAAATAACTTGGGTTTTGAAATGAACAACGCTTTTAGACCTTTCAAATAAATGATTTTTTTCCTGCTTATTATCTGTAGTCATCTATACTCATTATCATTATTTCAGTACATTCGAGTGCTTGATAAATATTTAGATAACATTGATGTTAGTAGCGAACGTCACTTGGATGGAAGCGATTTGTTAAATATGTTGAACGAAGACGACAGGCCTAGTCGAGTAGAACGATCTAGTTCATCGACATCGAGTTTGAGCTCCGTTATGTTGCCTCCAATACATAAAGCTGGTGAAGTAGCATCAACAAATTACTATTTTCTGATTGCAGCAATTGTTGCCTTGTTATCCTTTTCCATTTATCTTCTATTGAGAACGATATCTTCTTAGCAGCTCGGTAAATGCATATCACTATGATATATTATGAAAAAGAAATGATTTCTTTCTGTAAAGTGTTCTCTAGGCCTACTTTTCATTGATATAATTTGTCAGCAGTTATTATTTCTTTTTTTTTTTATATTGAGTACTGAAACAGAAAATTGTTTCCCTGGAAATTTAGACTGTTTTTTCTGGAAGTATTGAGTTTGTTGTTTTTTGACGGGTGTATGATCTAGTTCCTGCTGTCAAAATTGTCGCTTGCTCTATGATGAAATAGCTTTATGCTTTCTGTATGTATTTTGTAAAGAAAAAAATTTCTTTTTTTCATGATTTTACTGATTGCAATGCAGGAAGGTGTTATTAGAAGTAGGCTAAGCCATTTATCTTTCTACTTCAAGAATCGTTAATATGATATGGACGATTCTAAATCGAGCGAAATCTTTCCATTTCTTTTGACCCTATTAATTCGGGATTCCATCATCAATTGTGATGGTTTGTTTGCCGATTTTCTGGTCATCCACCCTGTTTTGTTTGCTTTTGTGCTTTTTTTTTCGGGGTATTTTTATGAATCTTTGTTTTTATAGCGGGGCCTGCTTTTAACAAGACCCTTTAGTTGCTTTTGATGATGCAGTGATGATTTCTGGTTCGTTTTATTTTATTTACTATTGAAATGTTATGAGTATCTTAAATATTTGTGGTTCTTTCCTGTTTTTTTTTTGATCTAAGCACGGATAAAAAAGAAACTTATTTTGTGATTTTTCACCTGGCATAGAATTGGTGTTAATCATGTCATATATCCCTTGGTTTTTGTTTCATTTCTAAATAAATCAAAAGTGGCTTTATTTCTTCCTTCACAATATTTGGATAGAAAATTTCATTTCGATATGTTGCAGAGAAGGTTTCTTTTGCATACAGTCAGGATATTTATATAAAAATTTATCTCTGATTTAGCGTGAGACTCATTCAAATGTGGCCATCCCTGCGTTAAGTAGTATATCTTCAATTGTTACGTTGTATAAGCCTTCGTAGTGATTTTTAGTTGTAGTATAAACTTTAGGGTAGTTTGATTTCTTATTAATTGGATAAGATTTTAAAAATTTTTTCTTACATGGATTCTTTTCCATATATTGAGAATCATTTAGCAGTTTTTTGACGTTATTTTTATGCTGTTGTATTTCAGGTGGTACTAATTCTGTTTGCAGTTCATAATGAAGGAATGACCTTGAGGGTTCGAATATTTGGTACAGTTCTAAACATTGATATTTTTATACTGTAGATGTTTATACATCAGATTGAAAGAAATATTTATCGATGTGAAATTAAAAGATAGTTTTTCTGACATGAAGATTTTGAAAATTATATGTTTCATAATCATGATTTTCATAACCCGAAATTGAGTTTAGACTTCAAAAAAATTAATTGTAGATGGGTTTCCAGGTGCTCTGTATCGGCATTTAAAAACCGTACAGCAGTGCTGCCGACATAAATCAAGTTACGCAGTTAATGATAAGCTGCAATATGAGAAAGAGAAAAAGAGTGAGCAAGAAGAAGAAATAAGATCGAAGTATGTGTTCCGACCACGCTTACCAATCCTCATTGAAAATGATCATTTTGATGCATCATTCCAGCATGAATACGATCGAATTTGTCGGGAAGATTATGCTTGCGATTCCGAGATTAATGCTATCAAAACAGTGTGGTTAGTTGATTTTCACTGTAATTATGACACAAGTATCATATTTTTTTCTTGATTTCCTTAAATATTAAAGTGACCACTGTGATTTTATGAATTTTTCGGTGAGGAGTTGATTTGTATGGTTATATGGTTTGTATGGTTTTTCATTTTTACGGTAATCTTACGGAAAATGTCATTTAGATACAGGCGTTTTATATTTGGCTGAGCTTATCGTTTTGATTTATCGTGGCCTTTATTTTCGTTTATTTTTATTGTTATTTACCTTCACTTGTATTTGTTTTTAGGGAAAGATTGAAACCGCCACCACAGGAAAAAGTTGAAGACAGCGTGCTGTTGTTTGGAGATCCACGTTCGCTTCCTTGGACTCCAGTAAACTGTTACTAAGTTTTCTGTAGAAAACAAATGCAGGATATATTTTGTTAAATTTAAACTTCTTGAAAATTACTTTTCATTATAGAATGAATGGTGTATGGAGAGGGCGTTTGATTGTTATCGAAGGAGACGAGATGTTGCACGAATTCATGTAAATATTTAATATATCTGAAGTGAAAACTTTTTCTACACAAATTTTTACTGGTATAAGAATAAGTGGTTTAACGGGAGTAATCTAATTATTGATATCGCGTATAACTTTTGGAAGAACTTATGTAATAATATACTGTCTTTTCTGATGAGCAGTGATTCGTTTTGAGAAGACTTACTGGTTTGAAATTCAATGATCACATAAATATAAAATGCAATTTTTTTCTTTAGCTAACAATGAAATTTTTGGAAATGTTGAGAAAGCTGCCGGATCTGCATATTGGTAGTATGATGGGCATGGCTCGTCATATCCAGCAAAAGCCTCTAATGAGTAGAACTCGAAAACTATTTGAACTAGTGTGCCAGACATATTATACGGTAAGCTTCGAAACGATGAAGTTCACATGCACTATGTGAGTCTGCATCTTAGTCCAGTAATTGTATTGGAATTTTTCGTTCGAGACAAAAGTATCCGAATTTGTACAACTTTTAGGGTGACTTAAAGAAGTTGATAGAAAGTGATGAAAATGCTGAACCTGTTACGGAATATATGCACAGAGTCGAACAAATTGATGCTGGAAAACGTGAACTGTTAAATATCACTGAAAAAGATATCATCAGTGTTGCTCCGGGCATTTATGGTTAATTTTTATTGCTGTTTTCAGATGAAAATACCGTAGCGTATTATTTTTTTCTTGATGTGAAATAGTCGATCGTGATTTTTATCGAGCTGAAAAATCGTTATTAGTGTTTAAGGTATTTGTTCAACTGCTTGTTTATGTATTTAGTCTCATAAATGTTAAAATTATATAGAGTGTGTAAGGTTTCACATCGTTTTGATGAGGAAATGCAAAATTGCCTAATAATTAAAGTTGATCTTCATTTAGCTTCCTGGTTATCCTCCTTGAAACTGTTGTTGCTGTGCTGGTATAATTTATGCTTAGACTAAAAAAAATATATTCTTGAAGGCTCTAAACAACCTGAACTCTTGATACTTTTGATAATAACTGTTTCGCTTGCTTATTACAATGCCTAGTATTTGTTTAGATTGTTTCTGGATATAAATGAAATATTATCCATTTTTTGCTATTCTTTCTTAAATTTAAGTAATGTAGATCTTTCAGAATACTTTAATTTTCTTTTTTTTTTTTCAATTTACAGGTGCTATTCAGGACTTTTTTCGCGTTTACTTTGCGAACACTTATGCATTGTCGGTAACTTGTTGTGCACTGTACCAAAAAAGCATCTTGTATCGTTTAGTGAGTTTTATTTATTCCGTCAAAGGTCTTGTATTATTTTGTGGATTGGTCCATGCAGTGCACTTTATAAATTAATCCGCTTATAGGCTGATAAGAAGCATAAATCAACGAAGAAACAGATTGCAATGCCTTATGAATACTCATACAATGTTCCGCATTTGATATTCGGTAATTTTGGTTATTGGTATTCGCGGAGAAGCAAACAGTTCGAACTCCACGATCTTCATATTTTAATTTTCCCAATACTGCCGTGGTATAAAGATCTGCCTGGTACCGATGGGAAATTCTTTTCAGCAAAGTATGAACGAATTCCATTATCAACGACCCTTTTTGTTTAGATGATAGTGATTTGTGATAACTAAAACCTGTCTACAATTAATCATGTTTTAAATATTTTTTCATGATTCACAGAATTGAAATAGAATACACTCAGTTTTAATACTTCGGTTTCAGCTTTTTTTTTTTTTTTTGTATTTCTTTGTTAACATTTCCCTTTTGAGTATAGAAAAAAGGAGAAACTCATTCGTAATATAACATGAAATAAAAGATTGTTGTTGTTTAGTGTACGAGCAAATGTGTTTTTGATAAAAAATAATTCATATTTTACAAATTATTTTCATCTGAATTAGGATTTTTTGATTTTACTTCAATGTCTTCCAAATATTCTATGCTTTTTTGTTGATTACTAGATTACTAGGTTAATTTATTAGTGCTGCGGACACAGTGTTTGCTTGATGTTAGATAGCATAATTGAATGAGAAATTGAAGTGAAAACAGTACTCCGAAGATTTCATTTCCAGCTAGCATATTTTGTTTCCGAACGATGATATGAAGACATAGGGCGTATTTAATACGATTTGAATACATTTCTTGATCGCACTAGTGCTCGTATTAAAAGTCAATCCGCCAAATAATTAAATGAATGAAAAAAAGACCAGTAATTAAGATTCACCAATTTTTAAGCCAGCTAATTGTACTTTTTATGGAATATTTCCTATTTCTTTTTAAAATTTTCGTTAATCTAGAATTGTTTAAAGCATATTTGATTAGATTGTTTAATCAGAAAGTATGGCGGTGTTTTTCTTCCCTTGGGAAATAGGTCACTAGACATTTACGAAATCCAAACCTCCTGGGTAGTTTGCTCCAGATATAAAATTATCAGATATAACCTGCATATCAGGGAGGATTCCAGTGATTTTTATGGAAATCTGCTAACATTTTCTGTTCGTTCGGTCATTNTAGTTTGCTCCAGATATAAAATTATCAGATATAACCTGCATATCAGGGAGGATTTCAGTGATTTTTATGGAAATCTGCTAACATTTTCTGTTCGTTCGGTCATCAATTGAAAAATTGCTGCGGTAAAACCATTGGAGTCATTGTTTGTTCAACTTTGCAGCGAGTGGGGTTTGAACCCACGAGGACTTAGCGTCCATTGGATCTTAAGTCCAACGCCTTAACCACTCGGCCATCGCTGCTCAGGTTGTAAAGCACTGAATTATTAACTGAACTCGTTAATCAATTTTTACATTCAGTGCGGTAGGTTTGAAGAAGTTATACATCTCATAGTGTAATTAATATCTTTTTCTTTTATGGGGAAATAAACTACTTATTAATGAACTTAGTTTCAATTAGATTCTCATTTAATTACTTTTGGTTTATTAATACGTCATATTTATTAAATTAAGCCATCATATTTTCAGCTTAAAAACTCAAAAAAATATCGCAAAAAACTTTTATAAATTAACACCAAATTTTAACCAAAACAGTTGAGGTACTTATCAATTAGTTATAAACAAACAGATAAGACTGTTAATTAGATGTTTGTAAAATTTCCGAATTAGAAATGACTTTCTAACTAATTAATATCCATACTTGGTTTTCCGGACCAATTTCTCTATTTCAGCAAATATACAAAGGAATATTTCTGCTATTGATTCCGTACTAAGATTTTCAGTATTTTTAAATTTTTCTGTTTAAAATTCTTTACATTTTGCAAAATGAATGTTTTATGAGATGTTCAATAAATCAGTTACAAGAATGCCACGTGTATAAACTGTACACAAACATATAAATTACAAGTAGCATTACATTCATTAATTGTAATGTGAAAGTAATTAGTTAATTAGGTTGACATGTTTGTGGTGAATCTTGTTGTGGTGATTAATCAATCATTAACAGAAGTAAACCTTTTTGAAACTTAGTTGACATCTTTCTACTGGTTATGAAGTTTCTCTGAGCTGAGAAGAATACGACGGAGCTGATCATCCAACTAATTTTGTGAAAATATTCAAATTTTAAAAAGAATAAGTTTACTGCAGCTAACAAGAAGAACTAATTTACATTCGCATCGTTAAATGCAACTTTCTCTTTTTTCCAACAATTCATCGCTCAAAACACTTTTAACATAAACATGGATAATTAATTGAAATAAAAGTTATGAAAAGTAGAAATACTTGCAACTTGTAATTTAATTTGAATTGATAGAAAATAATTTATAAAGTGGCATAAACTGAGAGATTTTCCATTTGCTTCAAAATTATCATAACATAATCAGTGTTTTTTTTCTTTCACTGGATTTATTTCAGAAACCAGGCATTTTTGTCTTTCTCAAAATCTTCAAAAATGCTTTTTAAATTTAAGAAAAATAGTAGAATAGATTCATTAGAAAAAATAAAAAAAAAAAAAAACTATAACCAACACGACAAATAAGGTCAATCAGAGATAGGAAATGCTTTGTATTATAAATATCAAAGAAATTGGTCAATGCCTTGATTTTATCTCACTTTTAAGATTACAAAAAATAAAAAATAAAAATAAAAATATTAAAAATTACTGTTCGATTCAATTTTTGAGTCATCATATCTCATCACAGTAGTAATTAATTGCCAAAAAAATCATTCTGATAATGGCCAGCAACTGAAACGGTGATACGTTTAGAGCGGTTATCAGAACCTGCTAAGATTGCAAGATTTGAAAAATCTTTTGAATACAGATGCATCATCTTATCAAAATTTTAAGAATTGTTGGATTAGAATTTGATATTTAAAAATTAAGTAATGAAAATGGTATTAGTCTTGATTAATCATGATATAAATAGTCCACATTTTTAGCTAATGGAAATTGATTTGCTGTTGAAATGTTTTAAGTACCTTAAATATTTTCGATCTGTTTTAGAATTCCTTGCACAATCAATCATGTTCCAAGTATTCCCGTGGAATCTTAATTCATTATTAATCAAACTAACTGACTGTTATTTCAAATAATACCTTCTATTTTTTTTTTTTTTTTTTTTTGAATTTCTGCAAACTTTAATTTATTTGAATCACTTTTTCAAATCTTTTTTTTTCGACAAAATTGGATAAATTGAAAAATATATAAAAAGAAAATTATGCATATAAAAATATATATGTATATATCAAAGCTGGTATTACCTATTCTCTTTAAATAGAATCAATTTACAAAAATGTTAAAGTGGTAAAAAGGAGTATGCATTAAAATGACAGCTAAGCTTGGAAGTAATCCGTTATTATTCGTATTATCAATTACTATGTTAATATTTTACTGAGAATAAATTTATAATTTATCTGTAAGTAACGATTAATTGATGTCGTATCATCAATGTTATCACTATCACTGTTCTTAATTGCTATCCACATTTAATATGCCTAATATATCATCATTACTTGTTGCCAACAATTTTTATCATGTTAATATTTGCATTTTTTTATCCTGAATGTTCTTTTTTTTTTAGAATACTTTTGTTTTATAGAATAAAAGTAATTGCAGTACAAATATCTATTCCTTTTACATTCTCATTTAAGGGACAAAAATCACGAATATCTAAATCTCTTTTATAAATGATCATTTACCTTTAAGTATTATGAGGACTACAATAGGCATGCTAATTATAATTAATAAATTAGTACATGGTGACTAATAAATAAATGATCAATGTTGATCATATTTATCCAATTTAGTTGTTATTATTACACTTTTCAGGTAAGGATTATTTTACCTTTTTCTTCTTTCCTAATCCATTAGCATCATTTCTATCCTCTTTATTCTTTCTCACTTATGTGCATATGAATGAGTAAATTATCCATTCTCTTTCCCTCTCTCTTTTTATTTGCCATAGTAATTGCAATAATTTTCTTTAGATTTTGATTTTCCAAACTTAACCAATGATGGAATTTTAAACGGCTACTGTCAAATTCAATTGAGACAAAAAAAAAAAAGGAAGGAAAAAAGATGGAAAGTAATTTTTGTGAATAAAGAAAGATTTTGTGATAACATATTTATGATAACATTCCAAAGGAGTTAAATAATTTGCAGATTATCAGGAAAGATCGACAGCGATGTTATCACTGCCTGTTGAAGACGGAAATCATTTTAACTTCTTTTCGGATCAGTGTATTACGAATTAATGAATGCACAAAGATGTGAGACGGCAGACGCGTCGAACTGTCTGATAGAAGGAAATTTATCGGTGATAGAATTTATCAGTGTAAAAATATTAAATTGTGTAGTAAAATGCTGTGACATTTGCGAAATAATCAGTCCATTGCCTTATAAATAATTAAATTTAATATATTACATCATGATATATTATGATATGTTACATGCGACACTATTGATATTAAAAATCTTTTATAACTATCACTTAACTCATTTTTTTTCCTTTTTTTGCAATAAATATTACTCAAATTCATGCTATTCTTACCTTTTTAAATTTGCATTTAAAAGATTAAGTTATTTGTAAAACATAAAATAAACACAATTATGCTAATTCTAAACTTGCTTATGTCGTGCTATTTATTAAAGAATTTAACCAACCTTTTCAATTATTTATTTCCCCCATAAAATAAAGTTTCAAATCTACATGAGATGTTATTTGGGATATAATTTTCTCAAGAAATTTAATTTTCCATTCATTTAAAAAAATCGCTTTCTCAAATTACAAGTATTACTCCATTTTTGCAGAAAAATTTGTTTTATTAAAATTGAGACAGGTAAATAAATTTTAAAATACGCCTTAACAAACTATAATTAAATTTCTCATTATGTGAAAATATTTTTATTTATTGGCAATTAAATTTTATTTCTTCCTTCGTTACTGTTCTTGCATATTTTCTCGAGATTTAAAATTGAATAATTTAAATTAAACGGCAAATTTTTAATGAGTGAAAGCTCATAAACATTGTAATTTTTCCCTTTTCACTTTTTTTTATCTTCCACTCTTTCTCACTCTTTCTATTTTTATTCTGACTTAAAAATGACATGAAATGTTTGAATCGCTGCAGCATTCATTTTCTTCATGCCAAAATAAAAAAAGAAATATTAGTTAATTAACTGGATTGAAATTACTTCCATTCAAATATGTCAAGTTTTTCAATAAAAGCTGAAAAAAATACAATGATGAAATATTATTGAATATTTTATATATTTTTACTTTTAAAAATCTCAAAAACATGAAGTTTCGAAATTTTTTATGTTCGAACATCACTCCATTTTTTTCTATCCCTAAAAATTTCATTTTAATCACAGTTTCATTTCTTGTTTTTTTTTTTACCGCTTTTTTTTCCTCTCAGCTTGTTAGTTTGTTCGATATTCTATTGCTACTTAAAACCCTCTTTAAATTTTTACTCAAAAATCAACATAAATTTAGTTTGAATAAGCAGATTAGTTTTCGTTTTCAGCACCATTTAGTAATTAATTTCCTCTTGGACTAAAAAAATATCGTAGTATTGAAGTTTAGTAAAAAAACTTTTTATAACTTTTTCGAATATTGAATTTCGATTAGTGTTTAGAAAAAAAAAAGATTTATCTGATGATTGATGTGATATTTCACTTTGTTTTGTTAATCATGTTAGAAATGGGTTATTAATGTTACTTTATGTGTTAACAATTTAAATGTTCATTTCTAACTTTTTATTTACACTTACACTTTTCCTTAACATTATTTATGTTTATTTTTTATATATTACAGTATGTTTTCATTTATTTTTTATGTATTTTTATAAAATTTGTACTTGAAAAATTTACATATATATATATATATATATATATATATAATTTATATTATATATATATAAATTTGTACTTGAAAATTTATATATATATATATATTATTTCAATGGAAGATAATGACATAACTGCATGCGTTAGTCGTTATTCCTTTTCATATTTTATTTATCTTTTTCTAATTATTTCCTCTCTCAACATGGAGATAGTCTTTTGCATTCATCTAATTTTTATTTCATTACAAAAGTTTCAATTTTCCTTTTTCCCGGCTTTTTTTCATGACTTTTATTAACAATTAAAAGGAAATATATATATTTATATATCTTTGACAACGGTGGCGAAATTTTTTAATTTTCCATCCTGTTGTTTAATTTTTCTTTTCCTTTTTTTCCTTTTCTAAATGATAATTTCTTTAATCGTTCAAGTGTTTATTTTTGTGATCATTTCTAGAAGCCTCTTCCATAACGATTTAAATTTGACTCATTCAACAAAAGAAACGAAATGACCTAAATTAACATCTGTTCACAATGCATAATTTCAATAGAAATTTAATTTGCTTTTTTTCTTTCTTTTTTTTTTTTAAATTCTTATCGACAAAACATAAAAATGAGAATACTGATAAAGATAAGATCATTACTTATAACACTGTGAAGTACTGCTCACATTTTTCAAATAACAATTGTTGTTGCTTTTTATTTTTCTTCTTCTACTTCAGCACATTTTTTCTTTTAATTTAATGTTATCATTCATTTGATTGTATTGATTTCGTTTTTATCATGAGTGTTAAATGTTCAATATCGATCGATCCAAATAAACTCTCAATATTTTATCATTTGCGCTTGTGCGTCATCATTACCAATGAAGTATTTTTTCAAATTATTCCTCAAATAGTAAAAATAATGACGATGGTTGTAGTAAATTAACTGGCAATTGACAATATTATTTATCAAGCTTATTGATTTCTTATCAGTAACAAATTAAAAGGATGTAATAATTCAAGGCTAATTAGCTTTGCTAGTGATTATAATGTTGGAATGATGCCTCGTTAGTGATGATAATGTGTAGAATGTGTGTTTTGGCGATGGATAATGATAATGGTAATGAAAGTGGCAATGATAATTATGACAATGATCATGACGATGATGTTGATGAAGATGATGATAATGATGATGATGATAATTGATGATGACGATGATGATGATGGTGAATGACGGGTGTTATTGAAATATTTCGATGCAACAGTTCCTCCTATTTCATCCACTTCTCCCAAACTTTTCCTCCTCGACCATTCCCGTTGGTTTATTTGCCATGTCATTATTGTATTTATCATCAGCACTTCCTTTTTTCTTTCTTATTTTCCCATTTTTAAAAATCATTAAAATTTTGTAAAAATTCAAAAAAAAATTTATACTTACATATATATAATCATATGATAGCATGAATAATGAAAAAAATTTTTTTTTACTTTTTGTCCTTTTTTTCTATTTCTTTTTTTTTGATAAAAAGTTAAAGAATAAATTATTATTGATATAAGATTAAAAATGACATACTCTATCAAAGGATTACATAGTACCGTAGTAGTTAGAGTAAAACTGATATAAATATAAAAAAAAAAAAAAAATAGCAACATTTAAATGAGAACTTAAAGAATGGAATGTGACAGTATTGCGAAAAGTTTCATTTGTCAGGTGACAAAATTTCAGCGACAATTTTTAAAATACAATTTAATTGCTACAAAGTGAGATGTACCTGCTTTCTTTATCATAAATAGATTATAACTTATCAATGGATCGTTTATCTATATGTCCTTCATCTTAACTCCATTTTCTTTTCATTCATTCATTTATTTCTCCTTTCTTCCGCTTCTCCTTCTTCTTCTTCTTCTTCATCTTTGTTTCATCTTTATCCTTTTTTAATTCCTTCACGAATTCAATTCCTTCAAATTACGAATACAAATTATTTGTCATTTAATGCAAACGAATAACTTTTTCCCTTTTTTTTTTCGTTCTTAATGGGAACTATTTCTCATTTCAACACATCTTTTTTCCGCTATTTTTTTTTAGAATCGATTTCTATTCAAATAAGTCTACCTAAAAAAAAAACCATACCATTTGTCTTGTCTATTTTTATTTCTATTGGACATCAAATCTGAAAGAAAAAAGAAATTATATACAATTATAAAATTTTAAAAATTCAAGTTAAATGGAAATAAACTTTTGCTTTATGTGGCTGCTATTATCATAACATATATGTCATTTATGTTTTATAGATTTGCTTACAAATATAATATAATATAATATAATATAATATAATATAATATATATATATATATATATGTAAACGATTTCTTTTTTTTCCGGTTAAAAAAAACCCTTTTTCAAATCAATTTCAGTTATTCGTTTTTCAGATATTTATCACTATCGGCTTATCTGATCTTCTCTTATTCTCTTCATTTATCATTAGTAATTTCGGTCTTTTTATTTTTAATGGAATAATGATGTTTCAGAAGTTACTGCTGACTCATTAAAATTTAAAATTAAAACTTTCCTCCATTTTCAATCCATTTCATCAAAATCTCGACTTTCGAGTTAATGTAGCTAAGTAGTTGAAGTATAATTGCTCGCCGTTAGAATTGAATGATATTGCATTCAGAATGAAATATCATTTCCTTTCTACCTCTTCTTCTTCTTCCTCCTCTGTGTTAATACTTTCCAATTAATGAATTTCTCTTTCTTTTTTTTTTTTTATGAAACATTAAATCCGACTAAAAAAAAACCAATCTATCAACCTTATCCTTTCCATTTTTCAATCATCTATTTGTTTCGATTAAATTGTCTTTTGCTTTTTCTTCTATCATTGTGTTATGATTTAGGCTGAACCAAATAAAAAAATTTCCATTTTACCTGTCAGTATAAAAAAAAAAAATTCCAATTATTAAATTTACTGAAATAATTTTGAATAGAATTTTTGAAAGCTTTCTTTCCTTTGCCAATTTCCTTTACCAAATTGTACATCTTTCAATCGTTTTCGATTCACGATTGAATAAGAAAAAATGAAAATGAAAACGAGAAAGAGAGAACGGAAATGGTTTGAAATTAAATTCAATTCAAGAATTGTTCACGATCATATCATTGCGCTGTCGTGATATTTATCACCAAATTTACAATATGTATCACTGAAACATTACATCTAGCTCTGTAGGAAGTCTCTCTTTGAGTCTGTAGTTTGTACAACTCGGTGATTTTCAGTTCTTTCAAAGAAGAATTGAATATTGATAATAAAATTTCTAAACAATCATCAAATCATCAGATAATCAATTTCATTATCATAACTTATTACTCTTCAGTGTTATCATGCAGTTGTATAATGCCGTAATCTCTCAATATGCATTCTTTTCATTATCATCAAAAGAATCTCAAAATGGTAATAAAATCACCCCAAATATTTCACATCATTTAAAATGCCCAGCTGTTCAAAATTTAAAAAGTGTATTGGCATTAAAATATCTAATCAAAGCCTTGAAATAGTTTCAAAATTTTTTCCCCAAGCTCTATAATGTTCAAATAAATTTAGCTAATTTAAAATTTGCATTGAAAAGATTAGAATTAAGCGGTAAATCAGCACTTATATATAAATTTTGCTTAGTGAAAAAGACCCAAATCAAAATTATTACTTTTAATTCCTAACATTTGTAGATTTTGCCCTACTATTTACTTTATTTATTTATTTTCCTAAATTCTGACAATAACGTGCATAAGATGAAAAATGTCAAGCAAAACGAAAAAATTATGTAATGATAGTGTAAATATATTTCAAAAAAATAGTTTAAGTGATAATTCACATTTCCTTTTAGTAATTAATTTTTCTATAGTTCAAATTATCATTACTAAGAATTTTCTGGATGCAAAAAACAAATTTGAAAATTAAAGTCGAAAGAAAAAGTTCGCGTTTGACATCAGTATAATTATCTTTTTTTTTGAAATAATTTTTTATTCAGTATTGTAAATTGAACTTTTCCTTTCTTAGATTTAAATCAAATTCATTCATTATTTAATACTTATTTTTTCCTCCTCCTAGATAAAAAGTCTTGTTTAACGAGTTATTGTTTTTAAACGGTCATTATCAACGAATGAACAATGATAATGATAATTGATGTATTTTTTAATTAAATTAGAAACTGTGAATGAAATCGACTCAATTTTTAATTTAATTTGTATTATTTAAATTGGATTTAATTTGCAATTTATTCATTTATTCTTTTTCCATTTTTAAATGGCGGCTTTCTTTTAAGCCAATTTTAAATTATCACCATTTGAACGTTTTTTCTTCTTTTTTTTTCTTTTCATTTCTAACAGTATTTTACAAATGCCTCCTTTCATTGAAATGCTTCGACGATGGTAGCTGTTTATCCAAGGTGAAATTTTTGCTAATATGTTTGCATTTTATTTAAGTTTCAATTTTTCAAGTGCAAAATTGCAATATTATTGATAATGATGAATTCAAATTTTTCTCCTTTTTTTTTTTGAGTTTTGTGCAAATTTCAATTATTTCTACGTTAATTTCTGTGCTTTCTTTTAAATTCACCAACTTTTTGTTTTTTCTTCTTTTTTTTTTTTTTTGAGACCGAGAATCAAACAGTTTTCGTCTTACAGTATTTCGACTTTTCCTTTTTTTTTTTTTTTGAAATTAACCTGCGGAAGAAAAATTTAAATTTTTTTTTTTAATTTAGTGATTTGTTAGATTTTTGTTATTGTCTTCTACTAATAGGTATAGTAAAAAATCAACAGTTTTAGTTTCATCACAGTTGTCTTTGTATAAAATGTAAAAAATCAATAATCTGTATGT